>CAJHQP010012279.1:0-12550 GCA_905132765.1 Moricandia arvensis
TTCAGTTTACCCTGTTTGGAGAGTTGGCAATTTCTTCTTGATTACTTATAAAACCAGAATGAATCACGATATAGAAGCTTGATTTGGACTCATAAATCAGTGTAGGAATCACCCAGAAGTTGAATCAAGATCATAGGAGTTATGATGAAGAAGTTATCCCAGTTTTAAACCGAAGTGATTTCTAGTTACCGTGTTTGGAGAAGTTGGCAATTCTTCTTGATACTAATAAAACCAGAATAAATCACGATGTAAGAAGCTTGATTTGGACTTATAAATCAGTTTAGAATCACCCTGAAGTGAATCAAGATCATAGGAGTTATGATTAAGAAGTTATCCCACTTTTAACCGAAGTGACTCCGATTTACCTTGTTTGGAGATTTGGCAATTTCTTCTTGATACTAATAAAACCAGAATGAATCATGATGTAAGAAATTAAAATGGACTCATAAATCAGTGTAGAATCATCCTGAAGTTGAATCAAGATATAGGAGTTATGATGAAGAAGTTATTCCACTTTTAACCGAAGTGAATCTAGTTTGCCTTGTTTTGAGATTTGGCAATTTCTTCTTGATACTAATAAACCAGAATGAATCAGGATGTAATAAGCTTGATTTGGACTCATAAATCAGTATAGAATCATCCTGAAGTTGAATCAATATCATTGGAGTTATGATGAAAAAATTATCCCACTTTTAACCGAAGTGAATCTAGTTTGCCCTGTTTTGAGATTTGGCAATTTCTTCTTAATTCTAATTAAACCAGAATGAATCAAGATGTAAGAAGTTTGATTAGACTCATAAATAAGTGTAGAATCATCCTGAAGTTGAATCAATATCATTGGATTTATGATGAAGAAGTTATCCCACTTTTAACCGAAGTGACTCCAGTTTACCCTGTTTGGAGATTTGGCAATTTCTTCATGATTCTAATTAAACCAGAATGAATCAAGATGTAAGAAGCTTGATCTTTACTCATAAATAAGTGTAGAATCATCCTGAAGTTGAATCAATATCATTGGATTTATGATGAAGAAGTTATCCCACTTTTAACCGAAGTGATTCCAGTTTGCCCTGTTTGGAGATTTGGCAATTTCTTCTTTGATACTAAATAAAACCAGAATGAATCACGATGTAAGAAGCTTGATTTGGACTCATAAATCAGTTTAGAATCACCCTGAATTTGAATCAATATCATTGGAGTTATGATGAAAGAAGTTATCCCACTTTTAACCGAAGTGATTCCAGTTTACCCTGTTTGGAGATTTGGCAATTTCTTCTTGATACTAATAAAACCAAATGAATCAAGATGTAAAAATCTTGATCTGGACTCATAAATCAGTTTAGAATCATCCTGAAGTTGAATCAATATCATTGGAGTTATGATGAAGAAGTTATCCCACTTTTAACCGAAGTGATTCCAGTTTGCCCTGTTTGAGATTTGGGAATTTCTTCTTGATACTAATAAAACCAGAATGAATCACGATGTAAGAAGCTTGATTTGGACTCATAATCAGTTTAGAATCACCCGGAATTTGAATCAAGATCATAGGGAGTTATGATGAAGAAGTTATCCCACTTTTAAACTGAAGTGACTCCAGTTTGCCCTCTTTGGAGAGTTGGCAATTTCTTCTTGATACTAATAAAACTAGAATGAATCACGATGTGAGAAGCTTTGATTTGGACTCATAAATCAGTGTAGAATCACCCTGAAGGTGAATCAATATCATAGGAGTTATGATGAAGAAGTTATCCCACTTTTAACCGAAGTGATTCCAGTTTGCCCTATTTGGAGAGTTGGCAATTTCTTCTTGATACTAATAAAACCAGAATGAATCATGATGTAAGAAGCTTTATTTGGACTCATAAATCAGTGTAGAATCACCCAGAAGTTGAATCAAGATCATAGGAGTTATGATGAAGAAGTTATCCCACTTTTAACTGAAGTGACTCCAGTTTACCCTGTTTTGAGATTTGGCATTTTTTCTTGATACTAATAAAACCAGAATGAATCACTATGTAAGAAGCTTGATTTTGACTCATAAATCAGTGTAGAATCACCCTGAAGTTGAATCAAGATCATAGGAGCTATGATGAAGAAGTTATCCCACTTTTAACCAAAGTGATTCCAGTTTGCCCTTTTTGGAGAGTTGGCAATTTCTTATTGATACTAATAAAACCATAACGAATCACGATGTAAGAAGCTTGATTTGAACTCATAAATAAGTTAGAATCACCCTGAAGTTGAATCAAGATCATTCGAGCTATGATGAAGAAGTTATCCCACTTTTAACCGAAATGACTCCAATTTACCTTGTTTGGAGATTTGGCAATTTTTTCTTGATTCTAATCAACCAGAATGAATCAAAATGTAAGAAGCTTGATTTGTACTCATAAATCAAGTGCAGAATCATCCTGAAGTTGAACCAAAATCAAAAGTTATGATGAAGAAGTTATCCCACTTTTAACCGAAGTGACTCTAGTTTACCCTGTTTGGAGATTTAGCATTTCTTCTTAATTCTAATTAAACCAGAATGAATAAAGATGTAAGAAGTTTTATTTGGAATCATATATAACTTCATAATCGTCCTGAAGTTGAATCAATATCATTGGATTTATGATGAAGAAGTTATCCCACTTTTAACCGAAGTGATTCCAGTTTACCCTATTTGGAGATTTGGCAATTTCTTCTTGATACTAATAAAACCTAGAATGAATCACAATGTAAGAAGCTTGATTTGGACTCATAAATCAGATTAGAATCACCCTGAAGTTGAATCAAGATCATAGGAGTTATGATGAAGAAGTTATCCTACTTTTAACCGAAGTGATTCCAGTTTACCCTGTTTGGAGAGTTTGCAATTTCTTCTTGATACTAATAAAACCAGAATGAATCACGATGTAAGAAGCTTGATTTGGACTTATAAATCAGTTTAGAATCACCCTGAAGTTGAATCAAGATCTTAGGAGTTATGATGAAGAAGTTATCCCACTTTTAACCCGAAGTAATTCCAGTTTGCCCTGTTTGGAGAGTTTGCAATTTCTTCTTGACACTAATTAAACCAGAACGAATCACGATGTAAGAAGCTTGATTTGGACTCATTAATCATTGTAGAATCACCCCGAAGTTGACTCAAGATCATAGGAGTTATGATGAAGAAATTATCCCACTTTTAACCGAAATGCTTGTAGTTTACCCTGTTTGGAGATTTGGCAATTTCTTCTTGATACAAATAAAACCAGAATGAATCACGATATAAGAACCTTGATTTGGACTCATAAATCAGTTTAGAATCACCCTGAATTTGAATTAAGATCATAGGAGTTATGATGAAGAAGTTATCCCACTTTTAACCGAAGTGACTCCAGTGTACCCTGTTTGGAGATTTGGTAATTTCTTCTTGATTCTAATTAAACCAGAATCAATCAAGATGTAAGAAGCTTGATTTGGACTTATATATCAGTGTAGAATCATCCTATTTGAATCAATATGATGCGTCCCTAGGATGCTCTTTGGTTGATGGGAATGGATAGATCCTTGCAAGAACGAATCAGAGACTCAAGTTCTTCAAGGCGTGTGGATTGAATGGTGACACAAGAGGGATGAATGATCTCTTGATACTCCTAGATGAATGATTTGGATATGACACACCAAACTAAACACCCTTAAGTCTCTGGATATGACACACCAGAACTCGGCACACTTCTTTTAGAGAGAGAGCCGTAAGAATGAATGATACTTGTATTGAAAAGGTTGGATGCTTACAAAGGGTGTAGAGAACCCTTTAAATAAGAAACCAGAGAACATACTCTCTAGGGTTTCGACAATGAATCAAAAAAGGAAAGAACTAAAACTATAGTCTAAGTTTAACATAAGTTTAAAATGAAATAAAATGTAACTTCATTGAGCCTTGGACCGAGAATAGCACTTAGGTGATGTGTAGACAAGTTGTGGCCTCGTTAAAAACCTTCCTCCTGGAAAACCTCGTGGGACAAAACCAAAAGCAAGGAAAAGAGCACGCACCCCATGTCTTGCCTAGACACTAACTCAGTTTGGTGTAGAGATGGCTTGAATGGTGATCAAGACATCTCGGATCAAACCTTGTCCAAGACCTTCTTGTTGTGGATGTGAAGTGAGTAATCCAACAACATTCTCCTTAAGCTTCTTGACTCTGGAACGAGTCATGGGACCTTCAGGAATGGCTAGAGCATCCTCACCAAGTGGTTGATGCAATGTGGCTTCATGTGGCTCATCTAGACTCTCCTTGTCCTCCTTAGTGATCCGGTCCATGATCACATCATCCCCTCCCTCTTGAAAAGGATTTGTCCTCAAATCAGGTTCATCTACAACAAAAGGAGCCAAGTCAGTGACATTGAAGCTATTTGATACATCATACTTACCTTGGAGATCAAGCTTGTAGGCATTGTCATTGATCTTGTGGATGATCTCAAAGGGTCCATCAACCCTTGGCATCAGCTTGGACTTCCTCTCGTTGGGGAACCTATCCTTCCTCAGGTGCAACCAAACTTGGTCACCAACTTCAAAGGTCCTCACACGTCTCCCCTTGTTTGCTTGCTTCTCATAAAGCTTGGTCTTCTGCTCAATGTTTGTCTAGCCTTCTCATGAATCTGTTGAACCAACTCGGCTTTCTTCTTGCCATCTAGACTTATCCTTTCACACTCAGGTAAAGGCATTAGATCCAAAGGAGAGGTGGGATTGAACCCATAAACAATTTCAAAAGGAGAATACTTAGAAGCAGAATGCATAGCATGATTGTATGCAAATTCACAATGTGGTAAGTATTCTTCCCATGTCCTTAAGTTCTTTCTAATGAATGCACGCAGGAGTGTTCCTAATGTCCTATTAACTACCTCAGTTTGCCCATCAGTTTGTGGATGACATGTAGTAGAGAACAATAGCTTAGTGCCTAACTTAGACCAAAGTGTCTTCCAGAAGTAGCTAAGAAACTTAGTGTCCCTATCAGAAACTATGGTTCTAGGCATGCCATGCAAACGTACAACCTCCTTAAAGAACAAGTTAGCTACATGTAATGCATCATCAGTCTTGTGACATGCTATGAAATGTGCCATCTTAGAGAACCTATCAACAACAACAAAGATAGAATCCTTTCCAGTCCTAGTTCTAGGCAATCCAGCAATAAAGTCCATAGAGATGTCATTCCAGGGATGGTGTGGAATGGGTAAAGGAGTATACAAACCCTGGTTTTGAACTTGGGACTTGGCATGCTTGCAAGTAGCACACCTTCCACATATTCTCTCCACATCTCTCTTCATGTGCGGCCAATAGAAGTGATCCTGTAAAACTTTCAAGGTCTTGGCAATCCCAAAGTGTCCCATTAGACTGCCCCCATGGGATTCCCTGACAAAAGATCTCTCAAAGAACAATTAGGCACACACAATCTATTGTCATAGAACAAATAGCCCTCCTTTCTAAAGTAATGCCCTGAGGCAAACTTAGCACATGAAGCATAAGCTTCCTTGAAGTCATGATCAGTATCATACATATCTTTTATCTGCTCAAACCCAAGTAACTTAGCATCTAGGTGGTCAAGAGAACATACCTCCGAGATAGTGCATCAGCAACTACATTCTCCTTACCTTGTTTGTATTTGATCACGTATGGGAAGGTCTCAATGAATTCAACCCACCTTGCGTGTCTCTTGCTAAGCTTACTCTGCCCTTTTAGATACTTGAGGGACTCATGATCAGTGTGAATGACAAACTCCTTGGGCCACAAGTAGTGTTGCCACGTTTGTAATGCCCTCACCAAGGCATAGAGCTCTTTGTCATAGGTTGCATAGTTGAGAGTGGCTCCTCCAAGCTTCTCACTGAAGTATGCAATGGGTTTCCTATCCTGCATCAACACAGCACCAATACCAATTCCTGAGGCATCACATTCTATTTCAAAAGTTTTGGTAAAGTCAGGAAGCATAAGAAGAGGTGATTGAGTAAGCTTCTCTTTTAGGCTCTGGAAAGCCTTCTCTTGTGCCTCTCCCCACTTGAATCCAACATCCTTCTTTATACTTCAGTTAAGGGAGCTGCAATGGTGCTAAAGTCCTTCACAAATCTCCTATAGAAGCCGGCAAGTCCATGGAAACTCCTCACTTCTCCTACTGAGGTTGGACTCGGCCATTCCTTGATTGCCTTGATCTTCTCCTCATCAACCTTAACTCCATCTGCACTCACAACAAAGCCTAGGAAAACCAAGTTATCTGTGCAAAAGGTGCACTTCTTCAAGTTGGCATAAAGCTTTTCACTTCTCAAAACATTCAAGACAGCCTTAAGATGATCTAGATGCTCTTCTAAGTTCTTGCTATACACTAAGATGTCATCAAAGTATACTACAACAGAAATGCCTATGAATGATCTAAGAACATGATTCATTAACCTCATGAATGTACTAGGTGCATTGGTTAATCCAAATGGCATAACTAACCACTCATACAATCCATGCTTAGTTTTAAAGGCAGTTTTCCATTCATCTCCTTCTTTCATCCTAATCTGATGATAACCAATGGGATTTGTCCTCTGGAAATACATCTTGAAACTCCTGCAAAGGAAACCATTTCACTCGGATACACCGGTGTAGAATCAGTTAAGTTCAATAAAGTCTCTTTTAAACACAAGTAAGATAGCTGATTGTTTAAATTGAGAGTTTCTTTTGATATCACCCATGTTGGCATAGAAGTTTGGCTGCTTAGTTCGCGCCGGTTTAGATCAATCTCCTTCTTCTTTTGGAGTTGAATCTGATCTTGTTGCACTTCTTTGGGTGTCAAGGGAACCAGAGTAGTCTTCTTGCCCTTGAACAAGAAGGAATGCTTTGTTGGTGAAGCCATCATGGATCACACGCCTATCAGATTGCCATGGTCTTCCAAGAAGTATGTGGACCGGCTTGCATAGGCAAACACATCACACAAGACTTCATCTTATACCTCCCAATGGCTAAGGGAATGAGAACTTGAACTTGAAACCTTCATGGTGCCTCTTCATTCAGCCATTGCAACTTGTAAGGTTTGGGATGCTTTTGAAACCTTCAATCCCAACTTCTGAACCATTGTCTCACTCGCAGCATTGACACAACTTCCTCCATCAACAATGAGGCTGCACACTTTTCCTTGGACCAAGCACCGGGTGTAGAAGAGGTTCTCACGTTGCTCTAGCTCCTCAGCCTTGTTTTGCAAGCTTAGAAGCCTTCTTGCAACTAAAAGCTTCCCCTTGGACTGGTCCTTCTTCAAGTTCTTCTTCAGTGTCTTCTTGGTCAGACTCGGTGTTGTCATCTCCTGAGGTATACTCTCCATCTTCCAGAAGAACATGACTCTCTTGTTGGTACACTCATTTGGCATAGTGTCCTCTTCCTTGGCACTTGAAGCACTTGACATCACGAGCTCTGGAACTAGAAGCTTCAACCTTGGCCTTTCCCTTGTCAAGAGCACTGATTGGTTTGGCCTCTTCTCTTGGATAGGACTTGTTGTCCTTCTGGAATGGTTTGGACTCCTTAGGTAAGGTGACTTCTCTTCCTTGTTGTTGTGTAACCGGTTAGAGCCATACTGATTGCGTGAGTGTCCCCTTCCTCTTGAGTTGTTGCTCAACAAGAATAGCCTTGTGTAGCATCTCTTCAAGCTCCACATAATGTTGCATCTCAACATTGTCTTGTATCTCTCGGTTTAAACCACAAAGGAACCTTGACATGGTTGCTTCTCTATCCTCTGATATGTTGGCCTCTAAGCATGAGTAACTCCATCTCCTGGTAATACTCCTCCACTGATCTTGAACCTTGGGTAAGTTTCCTCAGCCGGTGGTGCAAGTCTCTAAGGTAATGGCTTGGAACAAACCTCTTGCGCATGATTGACTTCATCTCTGTCCAAGTTTCAACCGGTTCCTCTCCATTCCTCCTACGAGTTGTGAGGTACTGATCCCACCAACTCAAAGCATAGTCATAGAATTCAGTGGCAGCAATCTGAATCTTCTTGTGGTTGGTGTACTGCTTGCACTGAAAGACTAGCTCAATCTTCTTCTCCCACTCAAGATATGCATCCGGATCAGCTTTGCCATGGAATGGGGTATCTTGATCTTCAAACCAGCAAGATCATCTCCCTGGTTCACTCTTCTCTCTTGGGCACGCCTAGGTCTTCTTGAGGATGAGCTGAGGTGATCATACTCTTCATCAGTCTCCTCATAACCATCATGTTCTTGGCGAGTTGTTTGGCGAGTTGCTTGGTGTGCTGCTGTGGTCTCTCTTCTCTCCTAGTCTCTTGGTTTGGTAAGTGACTAGTAGCTCTCCTGATGTCTTCTCTCAGATCTGTCCTGATGTCACTGAGGCTGGTCCTCATCATCTCGGTCATGGTTGCAATCATGTTTTGATTGAGTTGAGCCGACATAGTGTAAGTTTTATGAAGAACAAGGTGAAGAACACCAAGAACAGAGGAAAGAGATGAAGTTTAATCCGTTTGAGAAAGAGAGAGAGAGAGAGAATAGGTTTTCTCGAGAGAGAGAGTAGGCAGAGAAAAGAGGAGTTCTGTCTCCTTACTTCATTTAGACACTTAGGGTTTATTAAATAGAGCTACATCCAGACATAAGAAACAATAAACAAATGGGAAGAGAGGTACTCCAAAATGGTTCGGCCAGAGGAGGTGAGAGTGACATCTCGTCTGCTTCTCTCTCCTTAACCAAACATGTGAGTTTCTTTTGTCCTCTTTCCCTCTTGTCCCCAATGGCACTCTTAGGCCTTATTTAAATTATCCCAGAGCTTTAGGAGAGTCTCCAGAATATTCCTTAGACAGATATCTTGCTTGTCTTGCACCCTAAGGTAGGGTTAGTCTAGAGATCATCCGTACACCTTGTAGTTGACTATATTAGCTCACATGTAGTTGAGGCATGTAGTCAACTATGTCACTTGCCTATATACACAGATGTTCTTCATCCCTTTGTTGTTGAGGCATGTAGTCAACTATGTCACTTGCCTATATACACAGATGTTCTTCATCCCTTTGTAGTTCTTTATTTCCTCAGGTCAATACTCCCCCTCAAGCTTGATCCAATGCAATGATCAAGCTTGGAAACCATGAAGACTTCCCTCATTAAAACCTTATTATGCAAAACCCATTTTTGGGATAAAAACATTACTAAGGAAAAAGAGTAGAAGCTCCATGGCTAAGAGGATCATGCCTTGGTGATGTCCGGTGAGTCCAAGTTTGGGATAGATGGACTCACACACCTTGGTGCTTGCAGCTTTAGTGAATAATATCAGCCAACTGATCTTCACTCCTTGTGTAGCATGGCAAGATAACTCTTTGGATCACCATTTGTCTCACTTTGTGGCAGTCCACCTCAATGTGCTTTGTTCTCTCATGGAACACTGAGTTTGAGGCTATGTGTATGGCTGCCTGGTTGTCACAATGCATTGTGATAGGAGAGATGACTTCAATTCCCAAATCATTAAGCAGACCTTTGATCCAGACTAGCTCATTTGTAAGCTTCCTCATGGCTTTGTATTCAGCTTCTGCACTTGAACATGAAACCACCTTTTGCTTCTTGCTTTTCCATGTGACCAGGTTACCTCCAATGAAGGTGCAATAGCCAGTAGTTGATTTCCTATCATTCCTATCTCCTGCCCAATCAGCATCACAATATCCAACCACTTCTGTGTTGCCATTACACCCCATCCATACTCCTTGTCCAGGGCTTCCACTAAAGGTATCTAAGTATCCTTTCTACCATCTTCCAGTGATGAATCTTTGGCACTTGCATATGCTGGCTAACCTGGTTCACAGCAAACAAAATATCAGGCCTAGTGATGGTTAAAATATGAGCTTACCAACTAGTGTTCTGTATTGTTTGGGATCCTCAAATGGTGTGTCTTCATACTCCCCCTCACGCAAGATCTTATAGCCATCCTCCAATGGTGTTTTGGGCTGGTTTCTCTCCAAGCATACCTGCTCCATTCAAGAGATCAAGTGTGTACTTTCTTTGGGATAAGAAGAGCCCCTCTTTAGAGCGGCATACTTCTATTCCAAGAAAGTACTTTAGTTCACCTAAATCCTTAATCTCAAATACAGATTTCAAGTAAACCTTGGTTTCTAGTATACCTTCTTTGTCATTCCCTGTGATGATGATATCATCAACATACACAAGGATGACTACTATACCTTGTTGGCTGGTGAGAGTGAATAGGGTATGGTCTGCCTCAGATCGTCTAAAGCCCTTCCCATTCAAGGTAGTACTTAGTTTGTGATACCAAGCTCTTGGTGATTGTTTCATCCCATAGATTGGCCTTCTTGAGTCTTAGAACATTTCCTGGTTCACTAAGTGTTCTAGACCAGGTGGTGGACGCATGTAGACCTCATCCTCTAGTTCTCCTTGGAGGAATGCATTTTTCACATCCATTTTCCATAGATCCCACTCCAAGTTGACTGCTAGAGAGAGAATGATTCTTATAGTGTGTAGCTTAGCCACTGGAGCAAAGGTATCATTGTAGTCTTCTCCATATGTTTGAGTGAACCCTCTTGCAACCAGCCTTGTCTTCTTCCTTTCTGGTTTTCCATTGGCCAGGTACTTGATGGTGAAAATCCATCTACTAGTTACAGCCTTCTTGCCTTTTGGAAGTTCAGCTTCATACCAAGTGTCATTGTCGATCATGGCTTGGGTTTCCATGGCCAACAGATTCTTTCCACTCATCATCCTCCATTGCCTCTTCATATGATCTTGGTATGTACTCCTGGTCCAGGTTACTCATAAAGACTTGATGATCTTCTGGATATTGTGCTAAGGAACATGTAGCTGAATTGGATGAGCTACTGCATTTGCATTGTAGTATACTCTAGTGTTCATCCAATTTGATGGGTTCCTTTCTGATCCTAGTGCTTCTCCTTAAGGGCTGCACTTCTTCTTCCTCAGTCTCATTTTCATTGATTTGGGATTCCTGATTCTCCTCTTCTTCTTGACCATGTTGATCATGAACTTCAGGAATCGGATCATGAACTTCAGAACCTCCATGATCCATTGTCTCTTCTGGTTCTTGTTGGTTCCCCTTCATGATCAAGATGGATATCATTACTAGCTTCTGTTGCCTCCTCTCTTGCCTTAGGTTGGCCAATGCCCAGACTTTCCAAGATGATTCTGAGGTTGTTTGCTCTGTCTGAGGGTGCGTGAGAAAGATCTTTCAGGTTATCCCAGCTCTTCTCATCATAATACCCCTTAGACTCTACAAATTTGAACATCCCTTGATACCATCACCCTCCTAGTCTCTGGTACATAGCACTTGTATCCCTTCTGGTTGGATGAATAACCAATGAACATTGCTTTGACACTCTTTGCTTCCAGTTTATTTCTTTGTTCTCCTGGAATCAAGACAAAACAAAGACACCCAAACACACGCAAGTGATCAATAGATGGTCTAGTTGTGTTTAATACCTCATAAGGAGAGACATCATGGAGAACTCTTGTAGGTATTCTATTGATCAGAAAGCATGCTGACACCACAGCATCACCCCAAAACCTTTTTGGAACATTTGTGTGGAACATCATGCTTCTAGCCACCTCCATAAGATGTCGATTCTTTCTCTCGGCCACTCCATTTTGTTGAGGTGTGTATGGGCAGCTTGTTTGGTGAATAATCCCATGCTTGGATAGATGGTTTTTGAACGTATGACTTGTGTACTCCCCACCATTATCTGACCTAAAGATTTTAATCTTGGCATTGAAGTGATTAGTGACATAGCTTTGAAATTTTATAAAAGCTTCTAGCACCTATCTTTAGATTGAATTAAGGTCAGCCAAGTGTACTTTGATTTTTCATCTATGAAGGTAACAAAGTACTTGTGGTTTTTCCCTAGAGACACAAGGAGCTGTCCAAACATCAGAGTGAACTAAATCAAGCAGTGCTCATAGATACTGGTTGATTTAGTGAAAACAGACTTGCAATGTTTGCCAAGGATACAAGCTTCACAGCTATCAGTTTTAAAGGAAAGATTAGGCAACATTAAACCTAAAGCACGAGAGTGAGGATGGCCTAATCTAGCATGCCATAGTACATTAGAAGCTAAAACAGGAGTGGAACTGAAAGCATAAGAAAATCAGAACTAAGTTTTGGTGTCTTCAAGCAAATACAATCCTTCCTTGCTCACACCTTTTCCAATCATCTTATTAGTCTCAATATCCTGAAAATGAACATCATTAGGACTAAAAATAACATTGCAATTAAGATCAGTAGCAGCCTTTTTAACCGAAAGTAAATTGGATGCAAATGTGGGCATATAGAATGCCTTTGACTCCTTATCAAATAGTTTCAAGTTCCCTATGCCCTTAATAGGAACTCTATCACCATTAGCAATCACTACACTTCCTAGGGCAGGTTCAATATTGTTAATAAGACTAGAATCCCTAATCATGTGATGAGATGCTCCTGAATCAATAATCAATGGTTTTGAACTCAATGATGTATTTTGAAACATTACTACTAATGTTACCAGAGTTTGCATTGAGAGCCTTGATAAGGGCTTCAATGTCTGACTGCGGATGAATGCATCATCAGAGGA
>CAJHQP010012280.1:0-12549 GCA_905132765.1 Moricandia arvensis
GATTAAGCCAAATGATCTGTATTCTTAGTGCTTAGAATCACTAGAGTTTGGATTGACACCTTAAGTACTACAACAACTTAAGGATTAAACTTATCCCACATCAGTTCGCTAGTACTACCATGTTCATAATCAGTTTCTCCATGATGATACCAAATTTTGTAACTTCGTGTAAACCCATTCAAATATAAATGACTCCAAACATTTCACTCTTTAATAACCTTTCTATTTTTACAATTAGAACAAGGACATCTTAACTTACCTGTTACTGCTTCTGGTTGTCGTTGAGCTAACCCATGAATTCGGTTATACCTCGTTGGTATTCATCCGTAAGCAACCTGGTGTTCGGATCCAAATGAGGTCGATCGATCCAAGAACGAAAATAGTTTGAAGAAGACATGTTTTTATGAATAAAATTCGTGTGTAAAGAGAGTAAGAGGGAGGATGGAGATATGGAGTGAATGAGGAGAAGAGGAGTGTGTGTATTTATAGGAGAAATGCCCGGAGATACCGAGGGAATTCCGACGGAATTCCGAGGCCAAACGGCTATTCCGTCGGAATTTCCACGGAATTCCCCAACGGCTCTCAAACGGCTCTCTAACGTCTATATTTTCCGTCGAAATTCATCAGTTTTTTCCAAGGAGAGTAACTTTCCTCGGTATTCCATCAGAAAATTCTGACGGCTAGTGGTTTCCTCGGAATTTCTTCGGAATATTCTGAGGAAATTCCGAGGAAACATAAAATTTAGTTTCCTCGGAATGTCCTCGGAATTTTCCGAGGATTTCATTTTCCGTCGGAACGTCCGTCAGAATAACGCTGTTTTCTTGTAGTGCTCTGTGAAGGTTGAGTAAAGAGTGAGTACCAATTTGAAAGAACAAGGAGCAGACGGAATCAGAGTAATTGTTCCAGAGAGAGAGAGAGAGAGAGCAGACAAAAACGAGTGGAGGTTGTGGACATCAATGGATTTATCCTCTCTTGCAATTTTGCGTGATATCCTTAATCCTCTACAAAGAAATGGTAACCCCTAAACACTAATTTGCTCCACCTAAACACTTAAATGGCCGGTTTCACACCTAGATCAGCCTACCCTAAATAATGCAATGATGAGAAGCTCACACCACTCGTAATTGAATATAAGGAGCTTTGTCTGGAATGTGTGACTTTTGTAGTTTTGAGATATAGAGTATGGAGCCGATCTTGAACAACAGTCAGTGGGGTTTTAGTAAGGGTGTGTTGTTCTAGTTTATTTGCTTGTATAGTTCAGAGATTCGTGGTTAAAGAATGGTTATCGACAATAGGAGAGTTCCCACACTTTCAGACATTTCTCCATGTGCATGATACTTGACACAATTTGAGGACAAATTAACAAGGATCTAAGTCTGGGGAAATTAATATATTGTGTTTTTGACTCATTGTGCATATCTTTTCTAAAGTGTTTTCACGTTTTTATCGAGTCAATTTAGTCCTTTTGAGTCATTTCAGGTCTGGTATAGGTCAGATTGCTAAAGGGGAGACACTTGAACAATAATTAAATTTGGAAGTTTTCTGCCGCAGAGCACCCAAACGGAGCGACCACCTGCTTTCTCCCGAAAATATGGAAACTTCTGAGATATTTTGGGATTTGCCCTAGATACTCAATTTTCTCACCCTAGTAGTCGCTGCCTCCTTAATAAAAGACCAGTCATATCTATTTTTGTTTTTACCTTAGTTTTTACACAAGAAACTTGTTTGAGACTTGTTTTTGAGCGATTTAGCTTATTTTGTAAGGGCGACGGTTTCTCTTCTTTGTTTTAGAGAATAACTCCCTGAACCCTCTCTTTATTATTGAGTCGTCTATGTATTATTCAGTCATGATTTGTGTGTTTCTTTGTGTGATGAATGAGTAGTCAATTTACTTAGTCTAGGGTGTTAGGGTGTTAGATCTACAAGATAAACATATATAATTAATCTATTGATTGTCTGTATTCACGTTTGTTCTTAATGCTTACATTTATTGATCACCTAGTGTTTGATCCTAGGTTAACTTATTCATCAAAAGTTAAATAGGTTGCTAGACATAACTTTAATAAGCTTTGCATCCTTAGCCAGCAAGAGTAGATGTTTAGGGTGTATAGTGAACATATCGGACTCGATCTCTAATGATCGTGGTCGCGCTCCAGCCCAAACGAGAGTTTAGGACTGCTGAGATTGATCCACAAAGGGAACAGCACCAAGAAAGTGGGTTGTCTATCTTGAGTATTCCGAGTTCTAAACTAGCTTCCAACTGAACTTGAATAATTGGTTTGGCTCAATAGTATCTACACCCGAATTAAATCACCCAAGGCTAGCATTTCTTATAACTTGAATTCAAAATACCTTGCTTTGTGTTCTTTGCTCTTTGTGTATTTTCAATTTAGAACACTCGATTGTTTTAGCTTGATACTGATTCCATAAAGATAAAGTGTAAACTGGTCATCTGGAATTGAAACTATAGTATTACAACAACCACTGTTAACTTAACATTAGCAAAGATCCAATTTAGTGTATCATAGACCAGAAACGCGACACAGACCAGACTAACGCATGTCGATCCTCACACATGATCGGCCGACTCTCCCTCCATATCTGATATGGTTATCCCCTCTTTATCAGTTAGGTTTCACCTCCTTTTCTTTATGTTTTTCCCTGTGTTTTTCTTCCCTAGTTTCATGTGTGATACGTCCTAGATTCGGACAGGATAACTCAAACGGTTTGAAGGATATGAACTCGCCAAAAGGGAGAACTGGTGGATCGAATGGTGACATAAGAGGGGCGGAAAGTCTCTTGATACTACCAGACTTCAGTGTTGTTTGATATGACGCACATGTCCAAAAAAGAAGGGTTTCTAAACGTTGCTTGATATGACGCACATGTCCAACAAAAGAAGGGTTTCTAAACTTTGCTTGATATGACGCACAAGTCCAACGAAATAGAGAATGTTTACTTGGAGGAAACTCAACAAGAAACAAGAAGTGTTCTAAACAAAGAACAAAGAAATAAACTCAAACAAAGGGAAAAACTCAATGATTTATTTTGTGGCTCTAAGGCCCTATTTATAGGATTACAAGTTGTAGGTTAATCATGATATTTTTTTGGTTTAGGGTTTGGTAACTATGTTATATTATTGTATGTGTTTTCAGGGTTAGATTGTGGTATCTTAATTTTTTTTTCCAAAACTAAATTTGACCTATATGTGTTTAGTTTTGTATATATTAAACACTTTATAAGTTTATTTTAAGTTTATAAAGTTTTGTACTTGATTTAGTAATATATTTGATTTTGGGGTTTTGGAAGACTTAAATTTTCGAAGATATAATGCACTAGAAACTTACTCGAAGACTTAACTGTTGGAATGAAGATAAATAATGTGTTGAGATCAAGAAAAGCAAAGAAGAAAGGAGTGACTAACGTGACTTGCAAGAAAAGAAGAAAGGAGTGACCTAACGTGACTTGCAAACAAAGAAAGATGCACTTGAAATAAGAGGAGCTAGTTCACAGTGAAGGAGACCTAAGGGGAGCTACTTCACGTGCAGAGACAAGGAACCAGAAGCACTCACTCACTTGCAAGACAAGGAGCCACTCAGCAACTTGCTCATCCCCCATGCTAGCCAAGAACATGCTGCCTCACATGCTGCCTCACATGCTGCCTCCTTTTGCCTCTCTCACTCCAGACATTAGATCTAGAATAGCATGGGTCTCTTATTATATTGTTTCTACTGTTTATTTCTTGTATGGGCAGAAGGCATCTTGCTGTCTACTTAAACCATTGTAACCCCATCATTCAAAATCAAGGAGAAAGAATCCTTCATTATTCTCTATTCTCTCTTCCATACAAACAACATTCTCTTCATACTCTCTCTCTCTCTAGTCACGAATTCTCATCATTCTCTCCTGTATTCTTCAATATATTCTTCATATTCTTACATTAACTACCATTTCCCGCTTAAAATATTAGAAGAATTTAGGCTTCCTGCCTATGTTAAGTCTTCTAATAAGTCTTCCAAAGTCTTCCAGTGGAAGTCTTAAGTCTTCTAGTGGAAGTCTTAAGTCTTTCAGTGGAAGTCTTAAGTCTTCCATATGATTAGTGTATTAGATCTTAATAATAATTTAATAATTTCTTAAAAAAATATTTTGGTTGGGGAAAATCTTAATCATCTAATTATAGACATTTTAAATGATATAAATTTAGATTTTAAAGTTTAATTAAGTTTTATGAAGTGTTTGTTTCTAATTAGTTAGTTATTTTGAGTTTAGAGTATAAGTGACTTAAGTCTTCCAACAAATAACGCACTAAAAGACTTCCACATAAGTTTTCCAGACGAATAGTAAACTTTAGGGACAAGAAGACTTTCAATTAAGTCTTACAAGAGTTATTCTATTAGAAGATTTACTTGAAAGTCTTCTTAAATCGGAAATATTTAATTTTAATGGAATTTTATCTTCTATATAAGGAAAAAATTACACATTATCTTTCTTCTTCTCAAATGGCTTCAACAAAATGTAATTTTCTCATTCTAAAACTCTCCAACCTCTCTCTAATCTGTTTGAACTTAAAAAACCAAAATTTATATTAATTTCTCATTTTTATCTCATGTTTTTCACTTATTGATTTTATTTTTGCAGGTTTTCATCACATGTTTATCATCTTCCACTCCTTTAAAAGTAATCTATTAATCATTTTTCATTTGGTAACCCCTTGTTGCTTAAAGTTCTTAACTTTTGAAAACTCTTTTTATTCTTTTAAGTGATTACCTTATTTTTGAAGTTTATCAATGTTTTGAAGTCAATTGAATACTTTTGGATATGCATGTTTTTCAGATCTGGAGACGAGTTGGAAGACTTTCATGGAAGTATTCTCAGAAGTCTTCCCAAACAAATAATGCACTAGAAGACTTCCGCGGAAGTCATCTAGGCGAATAACAAATTTAGGGTCTAGAAGATTTTCAAGTAAGCCTTCTAGGAGATATTCTATTAGAAGACTTTCAAGTAAGTATTTCATAAAAAACTAAACTTTATATTATTTTCTCATTTTTATCTCATGTTTTTCTCACTGATTTATTTTGTTTGGATGTGGATATGTTTCAGATATGAGACGACTTGGAATACTTTCATGAAAGTCTTCTCGGAAGACTTTCATGGAAGTCTTCTCGGAAGTTTTCCAACAATAATGCACTAGAAGACTTCCGTGGAAGTCTTCTGGGCAAATAGTAAATTTAGGGTCTAGAAGATTTCAAGTAAGTCTTCCAGGAAGTATTCTATTATAAGACTTTCAAGTAAGTCTTTCATAAAAAAACCTAAACTTTATATTAATTTCTCATTTTTATCTCATGTTTTTGTCACTGATTTATTTTGTTTGGATATACATGTTTTTCAGATCTGAGGACAACTTGGAAGACTTTCATGGAAGTCGACTCTGAAGACTTTCATGGAAGTCTTCCAACAAATAATGTAATAGAAGACTTCTGCGGAAGTCTTCTCGGCGAATAGTAAATTTAGGTTCTAGAAGACTTTCAAATAAGTATTCCATGAGGTATTCTATTAGAAAACCTTCAAATATGTTTCATAAATAAAAAACCTAAACTTTATATTAATTTTTCATTTTATCTTCATGTCTTTCTCATTGATTTATTTTGTTTGGATATGCAGGTTTTTCAAATCTGAGACGACTTGGAAGACTTTCATTGAAGTCTCCTCGGAAATCTTCCAACAAATAATGCACTAGAAGACTTCCACAGAAGTCTTCTAACAGAGTCTTCTCTCATGTTATGGAGTCCAAACTTGTTTTTATAGAGGAATGATCTATAATAAGTTTGTTTATGTTTACTTTGTGATTTGTAGGTGTCCTCTTTTTAATTGTGAATTTTTTTGTAAATTTAAAGAGATATTAATGAAAAGAACTGGTAAATATATTCATGTCTACAATATTATCTTGCCAAAAGTACTTGAAATTATTAATATTCTTGATACAAATTCAATAGTAAAACACAATAACACGAAAATTAGTCAAATTTACTACGGCTAATGAAGGAATACTTCTCAAGAAAACTTAGCCAAATTCACCAAATATCAGATGTTACATAAATACTTAAATATATTCTGAGCATCAAGTTTTATACTAGTAATATAATCCAGATTTGCTAATGCAATTTGCTCCAAACATGAAGGCAGTCGTTCATACTCATCTTCTGGTTGACATAGATATTTTCAGCATTCAAAATTAGAGAACATTAGCACACAAAGAAGTCGAGGTCAAAAAATTAATCCAGAAGACTTCTAGTGAAGTCTTCTATCATTAGTTAGAAACATTAATAAACATATTTGATAACCTTTAAATTATCACCAATAAAGTTATGAATTTTATTCATGACCTCAAACATTGTCTAAAACACATGAATTAACAATAAAATTTTCAAAGTCATTTTAAATTTGAAAAAAATGAAGGTTTATTATACATTATCGTAGAAGACTTTCGTGAAAGTCTTCCAAGAGAAGACTTTCGTGGAAGTCTTCAATTCATGTCATTTTTGCTATTGAAAATTTACAAAGGAAGATATTTGTGAAAGTCTTCCAACTTTTCTTTGTTGAAAAAATATTTAGGAAGACTTCCAAGGAAGCCTTCCCGGATAAACATGTTAGTTTTGCAATTGACCGATCTGTGTCAGAAATTTGACTTTCTCCAAAGACTTACTGGTAAGTCTTCCAACGAAAGACTTCCACGAAAGTCTTCTCAACTCTTACATTAAATCTGCTACGGTCAGTGGAAGTCTGTGTATGTTACTTTTGCAATTGAGTATATTTGAATTTTTTTGAGAAGACTTTAAGGGAAGTCTTCCCTGAAAGTCTTCTTTCGTTACCTTATGTTTGACTAATCACAACATAAAAATTTGGAAGACTTACATGGCAGTCTTCCAATTTAAATCAAATGTTCAAGTTTAAATTTCAATTGCAAAAGTAATATACGCAGACTTCCACGGACCGTAAGAAGACTTAATGTAAAAGTTGAGAAGACGTTCGTGGAAGTCTTCCGTTTGAAGACTTACCTGTAAGTCTTTTAGAGAAAGTCAAATTTCTGACACAGATCGTTCAATTGCAAAATTAACTTGTTTATCTGGGAAGACTCCGAGAGAAGTCTTCTTAACTTTTTTTTGTCAACAAAGAAATGTTGGAGATTTCCACGAAAGTCATCTAAAAACACAGAAATTCAATTGCAAAACTAACTTATGCTTTGACTAGGAAGACTTTCGTTGAAGTCTTCTATGTCCAGAAGATTTACACGTGAGTCTTCTCTGTTGAGAAGACTTACATGTAAGTTTTCTATGTTGAGAAGACTTACACGTAAGTCTCTCGCAACAAATCTGGGTAAATTATTCAATTCATACCTTAAACCACTGAGAAAACTTGCTTATTTGTCTAAGCACACATAACTTCATCAAGATAGGTACTCAATCGTTAATGACTAGGAATCATGAGCTTGAATGGCAATATGAACCTTAAAACTCTAGAATCAAAAACTTTAGGTTCTTTGGATGAATATAGAGAGAAATTGAAAGAGATGTAGTTTTTGTAGATAAGATATGAGATAGAATGAGTGAAAATTGATTTTTTGATGCATTAAGAGCTTCATATTGGTTGTTCATGGTTGTTGGAGAATTGATGGCAATGGCATTTTCGTGAATAATTGATGAAGATGATGAAGATAGAATAAAACACAACTTTTGAAGACTTGCTTAAAGTTTTCTAGTAAGTTGTCAGTGGCATTTTCGTGAATAATGAAAACTTCTAGGGTACATAAAACAAGTCAAAAATTCCAAAAGAGTTAATATTACGTTTAATTTCAAGTTTTGAGTCAATTTTTCAAATTCCCATAAGTATTTTATAAAATATTCTCATTACGTGTAAAGTGAAAATTATTACCTAGTATTTTGTATGATCCTAGTCCATTGAAAACAATTTGACCAAACGTGTCTATGAGTTTTAGTTTGAGATAATCGTTGATTAGTTCTAGTCAATATCAATTGATGTGTTATTATATTTTGGATTGACTTGTTAGGTCAAGATTGTATCATAAGTAGTATGTCCCATTTGGGTTCTAACCGAGCAAGTCCAACAATCTGATAGGATAATCAGTTCGAAATAGAATGTTTCATATTGTGAGGCTGTGTCAAAAAAAAAAAAGAAATAGAAGATTTGTAGTAAATTGTCTGGGATCTTGTGAACGAGTGGTAAGGAGATGGAGTTGGACGCCAAAACGTTTTATGTTCAATCTACGTGTTACGCGAAACTAAATCACATTGTTCTGGACACTCACATGGATATGGACTTTTACTTTCGGTCTATTTGAATATCTGGAAAAAAAAAGATACTCTATCTATGATTTGTACATCTCTTAAAAATAAGTCTGGAGATTTTCATAAGTCTTGGATACCAATGTTAAAAAAATGTTGTAAACTTTTTAAAAAATTATCAGCTGGACTTACTACTATTAGAATTAGTCAAATCGGTTACCAATCTTGCCTTTATCATTCCATCTTAATATGATCGTTATGAATAATAATTATGAAAAAAGAGAAAGCTCTGAAAGCCATTCTAATTGAGTCTTTTGTCAGTCAACTTTGATCGTTACCAAAATAATGGAGATTATTGCCACAAATCTCTCTCTACCATTACTCCGTCCATTATACCCAATGTGTTTATATACACCTTAGGTTATAACTTTAATAAACACTAACTCCACCAGACACTGAGACACAACAGGAAAAAAAGTAGAGAGATTCAGCCATGCCCTCAAAATGCATAGGCGATTGTCTAGACATCAAAAGCGATGCGGACTGTGTCCGGCCGCAAACGACCTATGCCAACCTTCACAATTGGCTGGTGGCTGAGGTGGAGTTCGTACGGTCACTCAGTAGCGGCGGTAGAAAGCGTTCTACCTCGGTGGTGGATAGCATCTCATGTAGGCAAATGTACCTTAGAAGCTATACCTTCGCAAGAAAAGAGGAGAATGAAGATGTAAGAAGAGATATAGATGGCCACCATGACGCCAATGACACAAGAAATGAGTTTGGTTGTTTGGAGGAGAAAGGATGACGGCGGTAAAGATCAATATGAGGGAGAGTAAAATGATTCCGCGTAGGGCGTCTATGGGGCAGACTCGTTCGGAAGTGTTTGTCTTGTGCTTGCTCGGCTCAGTTTAATCTAATGAAAGAAAAAATTTGTGAATAGAGACAACAATAATTAATAGGTTTTTCAGAATTTTAATAGTTTTTTTTCTTTTATCGTCGAAAAACTGTTATATTACTTAAACTAGAAATGGTCTGAGTAAACAGACCGGAATAAAACAACCAATGAAATAGAATGCTCTATAGAAAGACCTAGCAGTCTTAGCTAATGAATCAAAAATTTGGTTTGCGTTCTTGGAACATGGGTGATCTTGAAGTCCGAGAAGCAAATCTTCAGTGTCTGTATCTTTTCCAGCTCTATTGAAAATCATGGCCAGGCATGGGGTTCCTTGATCATGGCGATCAAATCCTTGCATTCCGTACCAAAACTCTGCTATGTCGAATGCTGAAGCATATTCTCCATCGCCCAACCTAGCGCTTCCAACTCAGAATGCAGAGCGAATTCTCTGCGGATACGATTCTGTGTACCCATAAGTCCAATCTTTCCCAACTTATCCATCCAGCCACATCCACATCCACTAAATTGTGTTGTAGGTGTCCATGATCCATCTATCATACAATTATTCCGCAAGATTAGACTTGAGGTTCTTCTGCCCACTATGTCCGGTGGGGCTTGTGATTCTCTCTCATTTACTTTGAGGCCAAGCTTGACACTCACTTTCAGCATAGCGAACTATCGCCAATGGATCTCTGTCTATTCTCCTAAAGAGTTTACACTACAAGAAAACTCGGCTTTTGCTACGAAATTTTACTAGGAAAATCATTCCTCGTAAATATACTACGAATTTACTTCGATTTACGAGAAAAAAGATTTTCCTCGTAAAGTACTCGTAATCCTACGAGAAACGCTTTTCCTCGTAAAGCCGTAGTACAATTACGAGGAAGTTACGTGGAAAAGACATTTCCTCCTAATTTCGTAGTAAAAGGATTTTCCTCGTAAAGTCCTAGTAAATAGTTTACTACGAAATTAAGAGGAAAACTCTTTTACTTCAATTTAGCGAGGAAATGGCTAGAAAAATACAATTTTAATCTAAAATGTGTTTTGTACCCACTTTTCCTCCCAATTTCCTAGTAAATATTCAGATTCGAAAATTTCTATAAATACCACCATTTGTGATTCTTTTCAAACACACCAAAAAAATCAGCTATAAGCTTGATCAAAGATGTCCGGTCCGGGAAATATTTTCGAGTTGCGGAAGTGGATGTATTCACACAGAGATAATAACGGGAGAGTGACGAAAGAATTTCTCGAAGGATTGGAGACGTTTATGCATCAAGCAGATTTCTACACACTCACGCAGGAAAGTGGTAAGATGTTCTGTCCTTGTCGAAAATGCTGGCAATACAAAATTAGGCCCTCGTGAAAATGTTGGAAGCATTTAATAAATAGAGGTTTTCATTGCCATATTATTATAATTATCAGTCGCCTGCACGTTATCGCATCGCTTAGAGAAAGATACAAGAGTCAGACCAAATGAGTTAATAAGAGATCAGTAATATGTGCGGTGGGTGAGCGGCGCGTCACACGGCTTTTGAGGTTGAACCGGTTTAATCATTTGGCTTAGTGAAAACATGCTATGCATCACCAGGAGGAACAAATTGGGTAGATTGTGGATAGGGTTAAGAGTTGTGCGTCTTGAGTGCTCCGTAATATATATCATCTGTACGCGGCCTCTCATCATATTAATCAGTGCGTATTATATTATCTAGAGAGAGTGGCGTCAGTTAGAAGCACTACTTAGATGCAAAAAGTTTATATGAAATGTTAGAATGCTGACGATGAGGCCACAATTATCAGTGGTTGGTAAGATGAATGATCGGTCAAAAATTAAGTACAAGATTTGGACGCATAGAATGAAACAGTGAGTATTAAAACCGATTCAACAATATCTATCCTGAAAATTTGGAATAGATGCCAAAATGGGCAAGAAGCTACTATGTTAAAGAGTATTGTAACCAAAAAGAACAACGTTTCGATCTGACTGAGATCGGTTATCTCATGAGAATGACAGAAATTATATACAAGAGTTCATTGGTGCCCTGCGGAGATGATAGACGTATTGCTATGTCGAACAACTAGGCAATAGAATTTACTGGAGGAAGCAGTATGAGCGAAGTATAGGAAGGAAATGCTCGATTTTTCAAACAACACGGATTCAAACGCAAAGTCGAGAGCGCGCAATAGACAGTCTCTTCACTTCATTTACTTCTCTGTTGTTGTTTTTTCTTCCTTCATGTGAATGTGGTGTAGAGAGGTACACAGTTACCAAAGCGATTGATAGAGTAATGGCCTACCAAAAAGTCTACAGATTACGAATCTTGAGATAAGTAAGGATTATGACTGTTGACGCGTATATAATGGCTGTGCACGTTGAGTAAAAACTCTGTGTATGCTAGGCGAGAATGATGGACTGGTCACGAGACGAGCCACCTACTACCCAAGACAGCGAGGTTATGCGACGACTAACTCTGGACTCGAATCTCCTTATTCTAGAGTGCAAGGTGCAAGCTGTGAGAAAACATCTTCCTTATAACAGGAGTTGTACTATCTTCATCACTCTTCGGCCTAAGCTAATCAAGACCTGGAATTGTGATACATGTGTGCGGACTAAAATGTCATTGATTGTATATTTTTTAGTTCCACCATTGGGAAAATGTCAAGATGTGATGACAATATCGAGTCTGTGTGGTCACATATGTTCCCTTTACTTTACAACCGTCATATAGAAACCATCGCCACCGGTGATTGTCGTCGTGAGTTTTGCTGCACTAAATTTGATAGTTTCTAATGTGCCTTTTTGACCCCAATATAGTGCTTTAAAGAGCACGGACATAATTACTTATACGAATTCATCGGGTGGTAATTCAAAGTTTGCCTTTAATAGGATTATGCCTGACTAAATCCCACATTTTTGCCAGTTTTTTTGTGATTTCTTTCCAAGTCCTGAAGACATTTAAGTCGAATAGATGAATATACCGGAGTTGCAGGGCGGAATCAACTAAGTCCGGAGCTGAATATGCTTCGACATCTAGTCCTACTCAAGCTGTGATAGAAAGTCGACTTGTCATAGTGAATATTTTTAAATTAATCATATTGATGTTTAATAATAATTCCAATAGGATTTCACTTTACCCATATTTTTAATTTCAATATTTTCTTATAAGGATTAGCAAATGAACCTAAAGATTCCATCTGTGAATAGTCCGCTGTGTCTCTTCCTATCGCTGAATCGCAAGGTTACATTGATACGCTGCTCTGAGGTGTGGAAATACACATGCAAACTTGTGGATTCTCGTTGGATATTAGAGCCAGCGTTTACGTCACCAACACCAATGTGTGTTTAGTCGCTCTCAT
>CAJHQP010012281.1:0-12548 GCA_905132765.1 Moricandia arvensis
TGACGACTCTCTCTCTAAGACAAGTTGTCGAGTTTCTTCTGGTGTGTAGTATCCAGGAACCTAAGGGTGTTTGCTTGGTGTGTTATATCCGAGTTATTCATCTAGGAGTATCAAGAGATCTTATCATCCCTCTTGTGTCACCAATCGATCCACAACCTTGAAGAACTTGAGTCTCTGATTCGTTCTTGCAAGGATCTATCCATTCCCATCAACCAAAGAGCATCCTAGGGGCGCATCAAGTGGTATCAGAGCAACTTTGGTTGGGAAGTACTCGTTTTCTCTCTTGTTCTTTTTTCTTTCATCCGTGTCTCATCTCTATCATCTTGAATAAGCAGTAGGACTAATCTGTTTAGGGCTGCTCGAGTTTCATAAGAGATTAGACAAGGTTTTTGAACTTTTCCTTTTTCCTTTGCGAAAGCCCTAGAGAGAGAAACCCTAGCCGCATACGTCTTTACCTCCTTAGATCACTTTATTTCATCTGTTAATCTTGTTAATCACCTTGAACACGAGTAGATTAACGTTGTTTAGGGTGCTAGAAAAGCTTAGAAAAGTTTAGACAAAATTTGAAGAATTTCCTTTTTGCTAGGAATCGGCAACCCTAATCTCCTTTTTGCTTGTAGCCGATTATCCTTTTTACTTTTGTCTTGCAGAAGAAGCTTTAGTTTGTTTTTATCCTTTATCCTTTTTGCTTGTCTTGTTACCTAGAAACCTTTTACTGATTATTTTTGTTTACCTTTGTGCAGGAAGCATGGGATCCGAGTCTGAAGAAGAAGCTGCACTCGTCAGGAAGAACAAGCTTCTCATGGAGGCTATGTCGGCTCAACTTAATCAGAACATGGTGGCAACCATGACCGAGATGATGAGGACCAACCTCAATGACATCCGGAGAGAGCTCAGAGAAGACATCAGGAGAGCTACTAGTCAAGTTCCAAACCGAGAGACTAGGGGAGAAGAGAGACCTCATGCAACTCGCCAAGAGCATGCTGGTTATGAGGAGACTGACAATGAGTATGAACACCTCAGTTCATCCTCAAGCCAAAGCCAAAGAAGACATAGGCGTGTCCAAGAAAGAAGGATGAACCAGGGAGATGAGCTTGCTGGTTTGAAGATCAAGATACCCCCATTCCATGGCAAAGCTGATTCGGATGCCTACCTTGAGTGGGAGAAGAAGATTGAGTTAGTCTTTCAGTGTAAGCAGTACACAAACCACAAGAAGATTCAGATTGCTGCTACTGAATTCTATGACTATGCTCTAAGTTGGTGGGATCAGTACATCACAACTCGTAGAAGGAATGGAGAGGAACCAGTTGAGACTTGGACAGAGATGAAGTCTATCATGCGCAAGAGGTTTGTTCCAAGTCATTACCACAGAGACTTGCACCACCGGCTCAGGAAACTTACCCAAGGTTCAAGATCAGTGGAGGAGTTTTACCAGGAGATGGAGTTGCTCATGCTAAGAGCTAGCATATCAGAAGATAGAGAAGCAACCATGTCAAGGTTCCTGTGTGGTTTAAACCGAGAGATACAAGACAATGTTGAGATGCAACATTATGTGGAGCTTGAAGAGATGCTACACAAGGCTATTCTTGTGGAGCAACAGCTCAAGAGGAAGGGACATTCACGCAACCACTATGGCTCTAACCGGTTACACAACACCACGGAAGAGAAGTCACCTTACCCTAAGGAGTCTAAACCGTTCCAGAAGGACAACAAGTCCTATCCGAGAGAAGAAACCAAACCAAGCAGTGCTCTTGACAAGGGCAAAGGCAAGGTTGAAGCTTCTAGTTCCAGAGCTCGTGATGTCAAGTGTTTCAAGTGCCAAGGAAGAGTTCATTATGCCAATGAATGTACCAACAAGAGAGTCATGATCTTGCTGGAAGATGGAGAGTATGCCTCAGAAGATGACAAAACTGACTCTGACCAAGAAGAGAGTGAAGAGGAACATGAAGAAGGACCAGTCCAGGGGAAGCTTTTAGTAGCTAGAAGGCATCTAAGCTTTCAAAACAAGGCTGAGGAGCTAGAGCAACGTGAGAACCTATTCTACACCCGGTGCTTGGTCCAAGGAAAAGTGTGCAGCCTCATTGTTGATGGAGACAGTTGTGTGAATGCTGCGAGTGAAACTATGGTCAAGAAGTTGGGATTGAAGGTTCAGAAGCATCCCAAACCTTACCGGCTACAATGGCTGAATGAAGAAGGCCCCATGAAGGTTTCAAGTCAAGTCCTTATTCCCTTAGCCATTGGGAGATATGAAGATGAATTCTTGTGTGATGTGTTGCCTATGGAAGCTGGTCACATACTTCTTGGAAGACCTTGGCAATCTGATCGCCGAGTTATCCATGATGGCTTCACCAACAAGCACTCCTTTGAGTTCAAGGGACGCAAGACCACTCTGGTTCCCTTGACACCTAAGGAAGTTCAACAAGATCAGATTCAACTCCAAAAGAAGAAGGAGATTGATCTAAAACCGGCTGGAACTTAGCAGCCAAACTTCTATGCTAACATGGGTGATATCAAAAGAACTCTCTCTATTCTAAACAATCTGCTATCTTACTTGTGTTTAAAGAAACCCTTTTGAACTTAACAGATTCTACACCGGTGTATCCGAGTGAAATGGTTTCTCTTTTGCAGGAGTTTCAAGATGTATTTCCAGAGGAAAATCCCATTGGTTTACCACCTTTGAGAGGGATTGAGCACCAGATAGACTTTGTTCCAGGATCTACACTTCCAAACCGTCCAGCATACAGAACCAACCCGGTTGAGACCAAGGAGTTGCAAAGACAAGTAGAGGAACTCATGGAGAAGGGCTATATCCGAGAGAGTTTGAGCCCATGTGCTGTACCAGTGCTCCTAGTGCCCAAGAAGGATGGTACATGGCATATGTGTGTTGATTGTAGATCAATCAACAACATCACAGTGAAGTATCGCCACCCTATCCCTAGACTTGATGATATGCTTGATGAATTGCTTGGTTCTTGCATCTTTTCTAAGATAGATTTAAAAAGTGGTTATCATCAGATTAGGATGAAAGAAGGAGATGAATGGAAAACTGCATTCAAAACTAAACATGGATTATATGAGTGGTTAGTTATGCCATTTGGATTAACCAATGCACCTACCTAGTAGATTCATGAGGTTAATGAATCATGTTCTTAGATCATTCATAGGCATTTCTGTTGTGGTATACTTTGATGACATCTTAGTATATAGCAAGAACTTAGAAGAACATCTAGAACATCTTAGGGCTGTCCTGAATGTTTTAAGGAATGAAAAGCTTTATGCCAACTTGAAGAAGTGCACCTTTTGCACGGATAACTTGGTTTTTCTAGGCTTTGTTGTGAGTGAAGATGGAGTTAAGGTCGATGAGGAGAAGATCAAAGCCATCAAAGACTGGCCGAGTCCAACCACAGTAGGAGAAGTGAGGAGTTTCCATGGGCTTGCTGGGTTCTATAGGCGATTTGTGAGAGACTTTAGCACCATTGCAGCTCCCTTGACTGAAGTGATAAAGAAGGATGTTGGATTCAAGTGGGGAGAAGCACAAGAGAAGGCTTTCCAGAGCCTAAAAGAGAAGCTTACTCAATCACCTCTTCTTATGCTTCCTGACTTTACTAAAACGTTTGAAATAGAATGTGATGCCTCAGGAATTGGAATTGGTGCTGTGTTGATGCAGAATAGGAAACCTATAGCATACTTCAGTGAGAAGCTTGGAGGAGCCACTTTCAACTATGCAACCTATGACAAAGAACTCTATGCCTTGGTGAGGGCATTACAAACGTGGCAACATTACTTGTGGCCCAAGGAGTTTGTTATACACACTGATCATGAGACACGCAAGGTGGGTTGAGTTCATTGAGACCTTCCCATACGTGATCAAATATAAACAAGGTAAGGAGAACATAGTTGCTGATGCACTATCTCGGAGGTATGTTCTCTTGACCACTCTAGATGCTAAGTTACTTGGATTTGAGCAGATAAAGGATATGTATGATACTGACCATGATTTCAAGGAAGCTTATGCTTCTTGTGAGAAGTTTTCTGCAGGGCATTACTTTAGACAAGAAGGCTACTTGTTTTATGACAATAGGTTATGTGTGCCTAACTGCTCTTTGAGAGATCTTTTTGTCAGGGAATCCCATGGGGGCAGTCTAATGGGACACTTTGGGATTGCCAAGACCTTAAAAGTTTTGCAGGATCACTTCTATTGGCCGCATATGAAGAGAGATGTAGAGAGAATCTGTGGGAGGTGTGCTACTTGCAAGCATGCCAAGTCCCAAGTCCAATCCCAGGGTTTGTATACTCCTTTACCCATTCCACACCATCCCTGGAATGACATTTCCATGGACTTTGTTGTTGGATTGCCTAGGACTAGAACTGGAAAGGACTCAATCTTTGTTGTTGTTGATAGGTTCTCTAAGATGGCCCATTTCATAGCATGTCATAAGACTGATGATGCATTGCATGTTGCTAACCTGTTCTTTAAAGAAGTTGTTCGTTTGCATGGAATGCCTAGAACTATAGTTTCTGATAGGGACACTAAGTTTCTTAGTTACTTCTGGAAGACACTTTGGTCTAAGCTAGGCACTAAACTGTTCTTTTCTACTACTTGTCATCCGCAAACTGATGGACAAACTGAAGTGGTTAATAGAACCTTAGGAACACTCCTGCGTGCATTCATTAAAAAGAACTTAAGGACATGGGAAGAATACTTACCACACTGTGAATTTGCATACAATCATGCTATGCATTCTGCTTCTAAGTATTCACCTTTTGAGATTGTTTATGGGTTCAATCCCACCTCTCCTTTGGATCTAATGCCTTTACCTGAGTGTGAAAGGATCAGCCTAGATGGCAAGAAGAAAGCAGAGATGGTCCAACGAATCCATGAGAAGGCTAGACAAAACATTGAGCAGAAAACCAAGCTTTATGAGAAGCAAGCCAACAAGGGGAGACATGTGATAACCTTTGAAGTAGGTGACCAAGTTTGGTTGCACCTGAGGAAGGATAGGTTCCCCAACGAGAGGAAGTCCAAGCTGATGCCAAGGGTTGATGGACCCTTCGAGATCATCCACAAGATCAATGACAATGCCTACAAACTTGATCTCCAAGGTAAGTATGATGTATCTAATAGCTTCAATGTCACTGACTTGGCTCCTTTTGCTGTAGATGAACCTGATTTTAGGACAAATCCTTTTCAAGAGGGAGGGGATGATGTGATCATGGACCGGATCACTAAGGAGAACAAAGAGAGTCTAGATGAGCCACATGAAGCCACATTGCACCAGCAGCTTGGTGATGATGCTCTAGCCATTCTTGAAGGTCCCATGACTCGTTCCAGAGTCAAGAAGCTTAAAGAGAATGTTGTTGGATTACTCACTTCACATCCACAACAAGAAAGTCTTGGACAAGGTCTGATCCGAGATGTCTTGATCACCATTCAAGCCATCTCTACATCTAGCTGAGTTAGTGTCTAGGCAAGACATGGGGTGCGTGCTCTTTTCCTTGCTTTTGGTTTTGTCCCACGAGGTTTTCCGGAGGAAGGTTTTTAACGAGGCCACAACTTGTCTTCACATTACTTAGGCCCTATCTCGGTCCAAGGCTAAAGAAGTTTACATTTTATTTCATTTAAAAGCTTATGTTAAACTTAAACTATAGTTTTCTTTTTACTTATTTCCGAAACCCTAGAGAGCATGTTCTCTGGTTTCTCCTTATTTAAACGGGTCTCTAAACCCTATTGTAATCATCCATCCTTTAATCAACGAGTTATCTTTCTCCTTGACGGCTCTCTCTCTAAGACAAGTTGTCGAGTTTCTTCTGGTGTGTAGTATCCAGGAACCTAAGGGTGTTTGCTTGGTGTGTTATATCCGAGTTATTCATCTAGGAGTATCAAGAGATCTTATCATCCCTCTTGTGTCACCAATCGATCCACAACCTTGAAGAACTTGAGTCTCTGATTCGTTTTTGTAAGGATCTATCCATTCCCATCAACCAAAGAGCATCCTAGGGGCGCATCACCATAGGTCAATTTAAACTTGCATTGTTGATATGGGCACGGGAAGCACCCTTCTCAACCTGGTTGGATAGAGGACAAGTATCAAGCTTGCTGGATGGAATGGTGGAGTGAATGGAGAGAGATCTGCGGATGGGATGGAATGAGAGGAGATTCGGCTTGCTTGCTCTTAGAACGGAGTGATGGAGGATGGAAGAGTAACAAATGGTCGTGTAACCAACTTGCTATCTCACTGGATGGAGGATGACGTGAAGATGGAGTGTGGATCCTAGCTGGTTGTTCGTATAAACAACTCAACAAGGACAAGGGATGGAGATGGAATGAATAGACTGATGAACTCAATCTGATGGATCGAAAGTCGCCACAAACTCTATGGAATGAGCTTGATAAGACTCGGTTGCTCTCAATGCTGCTTCTCACACACACGGAAAGGCTTAGGGTTTTGCTAGGGGGCAAACTGACTCATATATTTCAAAAGTAGGTTAAATGATACAAGGCTGCTTATAGGGGATTATATACTCGCCGATGCAGCTATGCCCTTCTAGGGGTCTTGAAGCAAATTTATTACATGACTCAATCTTAGGACCTAATAAAAAGCATAGGCTAAACAATGCCTGGTTTATTCGAAAATGAAATAAATAAAAGACCCCAAACCTGCAAGGAAAATCAAGTAAATAAAATATTGAAATATGCTTACCTTACTTACCTTTCTGGTGGATTTGAATTGTGGTAAGGTAGCCGTTGAGGTTAGGAGAAGAGCAGAAGTGTGAAGTGTTGTCGTTTAGAAAGCTTGTCTCTTCCCCTTGATACTCACCGTTTCACTTAAGTGGGGAGATGGTGAATAAGGAAACCATCTCTTTATGCGGAATGATAGACCATAGGATAGCATTATCTTTTGGACCGTCTTGTATAACATAAGGTTGAGTCTTCTTAACCTTTGATCCGGAAATAGAGAGCTTGTCTAGACGGTTTGTGATGTCATCTAAGTTGGGGTTGCTATTAGCCTTGGCAAACAATCCTTCAATGGCTTCACAGAAGCTTGCAATCACCCCCTTGGTTCCTGATCTTGTTCTTGGTGCTTGTCTTAGGGTGGGGATGTTGATGTCTGGTTCTATGTCCTCATCATTCTCTCCCTCTTGAGAAGGTTCTGACCTCAGAACAGTTTCATCTGCATGAAAATAAGATAGATCAGACACATTGAATGTGGAAGATACATTTAACTCACCTGGCAGCTCCAGCTGGTATGCATTGTCATTGATCTTCTTTAGGACTTTGAAAGAACCATCTCCTCTAGGGGATAGCTTAGACTTCCTCTGGTTAGGGAACCTTTCTGATCTCATGTGTAACCAAACCCAATCTCCTGGTTCAAAAGAAACCTCCTTTCTTCCCTTATCAGCATGCCTCTTGTTCAGCTCATTCTGGTGCTCTAAGTTAGCTTTAACCTTCTCATGAATCTTCTGCATCAACTCGGCCTTAGTCTCTCCTTCTTGACTAATCATCTGGTCCTTGTGGGGAATAGGTAGGAGATCCAGAGGTGTTGTTGGCTTAAACCCATACACAATCTCAAAAGGTGATAGCTTAGTAGCAGAATGTGGAACTCGGTTGTAAGCAAACTCAATGAAAGGTAGACAATCAAGCCAATTCCTCAAGTTCTTACCAACCGTGGCTCTCAGCAGTGTGGAGAGTGTGCGGTTCACAACTTCAGTTTGACCATCAGTCTGTGTATGGCAGGTTGTGGAGAAGAGTAGCTTAGTTCCCAGCTTCCTCCAAAGTGTTCTCCAGAAGTGGCTCAAGAACTTGGTGTCCCGGTTAGAAACAATGGTTCTAGGGATGCCATGAAGCTTCACCACTTCCTTGAAGAATAAGTCAGCATTTTGGGATGCATCATTGGTTTTGTTGCAAGGAATGAAATGTGCCATCTTAGAGAACCGGTCTACTACCACAAAGATGGAATCCTTGTTTCTGATCTTTGGCAATCCTAGAACAAAATCCATGGAGATGTCTACCCAAGGTAGGTCAGGAATAGGCAAAGGGATGTATAATCCATGAGGATGTGATCTGGACTTCGCCTTGAGACAAATGATGCACCGTGCACAGAACCTCTCTACATCTCTCCTCAAATGTGGCCAGAAGAAATGCTCAGCTACAATGCTTAGTGTCTTGTCATGGCCAAAATGTCCCATGAGGCCTCCTCCATGTGCCTCTCTCAGAATCAGATCACGCATTGATCCTTGTGGAATACATAGTCTCTTATCCCTGAAAAGGAACTCGTCCTGCTGGAAGAAAGACCCAAAGGCTCCTGGTCTACACTGCTTGTAGATGTCTCCGAAGTCAGGATCCTCTCCATACTGATCCTTGATGTGTTCAAAACCCATAACCTTAGCCTCCATCAATGAGATAAGCGCGTGTCTCCTGGATAAGGCATCAGCTACAATGTTCTCCTTCCCCTTCTTGTACTTGATCACATAAGGGAATGATTCTACAAACTCTAACCAACAAGCATGTCTCTTCTTCAAAGTGTTTTGTCCTCTCAAGTACTTGAGTGTCTCATGGTCAGTGTGTATCACAAACTCCTTGGATAAGAGGTAGTGCTGCCAAGTCTCTAGTGACCTCACTAAAGCATACAGTTCTTTGTCATAGGTGGGGTAGTTGAGGGTTGCTCCATGTAGTTTCTCACTGAAGAATGCTACTGGTTTTCCCCCTTGAGTTAGCACGGCTCCCACACCTGTTCCTGAGGCATCACATTCAATTTCAAAAGTTTTGTCAAAGTTAGGCAAAACCAAAACAGGAGCATTAGTTAAGCTTGTTTTAAGTTTTTGAAAGGCTTCTTCCTGTTCAGTTCCCCATTTGAAGGCAACATCCTTCTTGATCACTGATGTCAGTGGGGCTGCTATGGTGCTGAAATCTTTGACAAACCTCCTATAGAAACTGGCCAAACCATGGAAACTCCTCACATGTCCAATGGTGGTTGGGGTAGGCCAATCTTGCACTGCCTTGATCTTCTCCTCATCTACTTTTAGTCCCTGTGAGCTAACAACAAAGCCTAGGAATACTAGCTGATCAGTGCAAAAGGTACACTTCTTAAGGTTAGCATATAGATGTTCTAGGCGTAATGTTTCCAAAACCTTTTCAAGATGTTTAAGATGATCTTCTAAGCTAGTGCTATAGATCAAAATATCATCAAAGTAAACCACTACAAACTTACAGATGTATGCCCTTAAGACATGGTTCATGAGGCGCATGAAGGTGCTTGGGGCATTGGTGAGACCAAATGGCATGACTAGCCACTCATAGAGTCCCCTTTTGGTTTTAAAGGCAGTCTTCCACTCATCACCTTCCTTCATTCTAACCTGGTGGTAACCACTCTTCAGGTCTATCTTGGAGAAGATAGTGGCACCACTGAGCTCATCCAGCATGTCATCAAGTCTTGGTATTGGGTGTCTATACTTGATGGTTATGTTGTTAATGGCTCGGCAGTCTACACACATCCTCCAAGTCCCATCTTTCTTTGGCACCAATAGAACAGGAACAGCACAAGGGCTTAGACTCTCCCTGATGTATCCCTTATCCATCAAGTCTTCCACCTGCCTCTCTAGTTCTTTGGCTTCCTCCGGGTTCACCCTATAGGCTGGGCGGTTTGGTAATGGAGCTCCTGGGATGAGGTCAATCTGGTGTTCTATTCCCCTAATAGGTGGTAAACCAGTGGGTATGTCTTCTGGAAATAGATCCTGGAACTTCTCAATGAGTTAAACTACGGATGGGGGGAGTTCTTGTTCCTCATAACCTGTGAACACACCTTCCTTAAAGATCATTAGTAGCACCTGTGTTTTGCACTCTAATGATTTTAAAACTTGTTGGGAAGTGATGTAAAGGTTAGTCTTACTTGCCTTGTTACCTTTGTCCATCTCTTTTTGCATGTCTAGGACTTGTTGTGGTGTCAAAGAAGCAAGGTTGTGCTTGCGGTTGTTGTGAGTGAAGCTGTAGAAGTTGGTGTTGAAATAAGTGAGTACATGAAGACATTAATACCAAGAAGAGATCAAGAGAAGAGAGGAAGAAGACTTGAAGAAGACTCAGGCAGTTTGAAATTCAAAACTAGATCTGCTGGAAAACAGCTGTCATGCACTTATGTTTTTCTCTCTCTCTCTCTCTTCTATCTGTCTTTAAAACTCTTGTAAAGCCACGAAAATGATAATAAGAAGCTGAGTATTCTCTCCATTCTCTCTATTCTCTTTATTCTCCCTATTCTCTGTTTTTTTTTCTCTAAAGATTTCATGGTATCAGAGCCTGGTTACTGATAATCTGGGTGTGTGTTCTTCATTTAACAGTAAAGGTTGAAACTTTCTAGAGATTCAAGGAAAGTTTGAAGTTTGAAGCTTTCTTTCACTAGATCTAAAGTCTTTTCTGGTTGATTCATCTCAAAGTCTCAACCTTTCCTGGATTTGAAACTCGAGTGTTCTTCAGCTTCATAAAGACTCAAGCTTTTCCAGATCAGTTTTTTTTTCTTTTTCGAAAAATCTGGGTTCTTTCTTGAGTGTTCTTGGTGTTCTTGAGAGTTCTTGGTGTTCTTGAGTGCTTTTGGCGTTCTGGGTTTGGTCAAGTCTTTCTGATGAAGACAACCAGTCTCAACAGTGAAAGAAAGCAAAGATCTAGTTTTTCAGTGAAGACTGAAGAGGAAAATGGTGGAATCTGGTCCAGATGGGCAAAGGCAGCTTTGGGAAGCTGTATGCTGTGGAGAAGTCATGTAAAGGAGAAACCTTTAAGAGAAATGGCTACAGAAGAAGGTCAGGCGTGGAGTCTGAAGTATGAAGAAAGAGCTGTTCAAGAAATCAGTACAAGGGGTGAGATTGTAACAGCTTATGGGAGTAGATCCAATCTGAGAAAAAGAAAGGAAGAACTCCAGAAGATTGTTCAGCATACACATGAGATGTGTAAGAAGAACAAGAAACAAACTTTGATTTGGAATGGTGCAAGATGCAAGAAGGGAAGGCTGAGGAGACTTTCCATGACTTGGATCAGAAGGAAAAATACTCAAAGGAAGAGTAGAAAGGCTGGTCAGTTAAACGGAGATATGGAGGTCAAAATGGCCAAGAAAGCTGTGCAACAGATGATTAGAGGAGAGTGCTCTTACTCTGCCTACATGGGTAGCTCAGTGGAGAAGAAAGTGGATATGAGACATCAGGAGACAACAGGAGCTGATGGTTTCGTTACCAGGAAGGAATGGGAAGGATACATAAAGGAAATCCAAGCCTTGGTCACTGCCAAGAAGCGCAGCAGACAGTCCAATGCTAATGAAGAGATCACTAAGCCTATCATCATTGACTCTGGAGCAACGCATCACATGATCAGTGATAAGAGCTTGATGAGTGACATTAAAGCCACTACAGGAAGTGTTAAGATAGCCAATGGTGATCAGATTCCAATAGAGGGGATAGGAAACTTGAAACTGTTTGAGAAGGATTCAGCTGCTTTCTACCTGCCTAGGTTTACATCCAATTTGATATCTGTGAAGAGGGCAACAGTGGACCTTAATTGTCAAGTTGTCTTCAGGCCAAATGAGGTGGAGTTTCAAGACCTGGAGTCTGGACAAGTTATTGGTAGAGGAGATGTCAAAAATGAGCTCTACCACCTTCACACAACTAAGCTCTCTAAACCCTTTAACTCTGTTTGTTTAAGTAGTGCTACTGATAGGATTGAAAGCATTACTTGGCATGCTAGGTTGGGTCATCCTCATACTCGAGCAATAGAACTGATTCTTCCTGCTTTATCATTCAATCATTTAGAGTGTGAGGCTTGCATATTAGGGAAGCACTGTAGGACTGTTTTCCCAGCATCTGAAACTATATATGGGAACTGCTTTGATCTAGTTCACTCTGACGTGTGGACATCCCCATGTGTGTCTAGGGACAATCAGAAGTATTTTGTGACATTCATTGATGAAAAGTCTAAATACACTTGGATCACTTTGCTTCCATCTAAGGATAGAGTTCTGGATGCCTTTATAAACTTCCAAGCATATGTTACTAACCATTACAATGCTACTGTGAAGGTACTAAGGTCTGATAATGGAGGTGAATACACCAGTCATGCCTTCAAGAATCACATGGATAAGCATGGAATAGTGCATCAGACCAGCTGTCCCTACACGCCACAGCAGAATGGGGTTGCTGAAAGGAAGAATAGACACTTGATGGAGGTTGCTAGATCCATGATGTACCACACCAATGTCCCTAGGCGTTTCTGGAGTGATGCTGTTCAGACTGCTTGCTATCTCATCAATAGGATCCCAACCAAGGTACTGAAGAATCTGTCTCCATATGAAGTGTTGAACAAGACCAAGCCTTACATAGATCATCTGAGAGTCTTTGGGAGTCTATGCTATGTCTTGGTTCCTGTAGAACAGAGAAACAAGCTGGATGCAAAGAGCACTAGAGCTATGTTCATTGGGTACTCAGTAACCCAAAAAGGATATAAGTGCTATGATCCAGTAACAAGGAGAGTATTGGTATCCAGGGATGTGAAGTTCATGGAAACAAAGGGGTATTAT
>CAJHQP010012282.1:0-12539 GCA_905132765.1 Moricandia arvensis
AAACTTTCCACAGAAACAAGACAAAAATAGAAAAGAAAAGTTATATTCTCCCTCCCCCTGCTTCTAAGGCATTTGACTGATTTGTGCACAACTTAGATCTCTAGTTTTTAGGCCAACCTCGACCGCCGCATTGGTCCTACTTAATTTTTCTTTTTGTTTCTTCGTTTTCACATATGAAAATAAATGGATGCGAGAGAACCAATCCACGAGATAAATGGATTATTTCATTTGCAACATATTATTATCACCATCCATGGTGGTTTTTCTCCCATGATGGTGTCTTCTTCGTAATTTGGTGGATATTGTAACCTCTTATCCTAATGTATTGATTGAAACTTACATTTGTATTCTTCCATTGCCAACCTTTCCTCTTGGCCTTTCTTGGTTATCATCTATTAAGTTTCTTTTAGATGTTTTATTGGTCTTATCATACTTCAAATTCCAACATAATTGCTGGTGAAGGTCTGGTAGTTTTTGCTAGTGTTATGCCCATTCTAACTTTCATAAATAGTTTTGGACTTTTGGGGTAGTGTCTGGTGATCATTATGGATATGTAGTAAATCATCGTTGTGTTGTACAGTTCTTCATAGATTTGTTGTTGTAATGATCCCACTGGAAACCACCATGGAACCAGTACGCTAAGAAATATTTCATTACCAAAAAGTGGGACAAGTGGACTTAGATGGTAAAAACCAAAGTCAATGATTACTAAAATGGCAATGATAAAGAATGATTTGTATCAATTTGTCTAGTCTCCATAAGTATTAACGAAATCAATAGAGTTTTTACGTGTAGTGCCAATATAATTCTCGATAAAGAAAAGAAGACAAAGCATAACTTTTGCATAAGAAGATCAGTTTCAGATAAGGAATAGATAATAGCATATGCATCAGTGTCTTTTTCATTAGTCTCTTGCCAAAAAAGAATAATAATAACCAAAGTAGGACAGAAAAGATGAGATACTTTCAAAATTGTTGAGAGATCATAAAGTGATGTGGCACTCTATTACTGGTATAAATCTATTTTTACACTTAAAACTAATCATTCCCGAGTATTTAATTTCCAAATTTTAGAAAGATAACAATAGTACACACTGTCACCAAATGAGGACGGAACACCAAAATCGGAAAAAAAAAATGAATAGCTTTTTGAAATGAGAATGGGTATCCTCAAGTGTAATATCTCGGATATGACTTCACTAGATAGTTTGGTCCACATACACAAATTCATGTAACTAATCTGGAAATTCGTCACCTCTAGCTGTATATGTTGTTACTTATAAGAAATAAGTATGCTACAATAAAAGACAATGGATAATATTATTATTTGTTATATGTGTCTTACACTTACATAATAATAAAATTATCCCAAAAAAAAAATTTCTTTCTTTTTTTCTTAAGGAATCTAAGGTCATCTACTGTGTTTTCTCTGTAAGTAAAGTACACGTGTGCCATGTAAATTATGTACAAACGATAACAATGTTACACAATTTAAAAATTGAGCTTAGTTAACACAAGGACTGCTATCTACACGCTATACCAATCAGTGGAGTAACCTTCTGCAAATACTCTCGAGTCATGATGATGCCAAACTAGACAGGTTTCTCTTCAAATCTGTATTTCAGACAACCTTGTATGCTTTTTGGAGGGAATGAAACCAACGGAAACACGGTGAAGCTCCCACCACGACGATACAGATGGTCAAACTGGTGGATAAGGGTGTATGCAACAGGCTAGCAATTTTCAGAAGAAATGATGGACATGCCTACGAGAAAGACTTGTCGAGATGGCTTTAAAAGAGATAGAAGAAATATAGTTATTTTGTCAAAAAAAAATTAGAAACAATGCAACAGCAAATGTAAAAACGATTTTTTTTAACTTTCTTTCAAAAAAAAAAAGCTTAGTTATGTTGTTTATAAATACTTTTGTATATCTCTCTTATATTCAAGAATGTCATCACAGTTGGCAACTTTTATAAGCAAATGTGTTTGCAACTTTTTGAGTAAATCTTTGATTCTTTTATTTTTCACTATATTATCTGATTTGTGTTGAAATGTTTGAGATATAAACATAATAAATTTTTCTTTCACCTCAGTCATCATGGTGATTGGGGAGTAAGTCTTTGACTTTTTTTTTCCAAAATTTAGACGGACATATCCATCAAAATTTGAAGTTTTTTCATTGTTGCTTTGTGCCATGTTTTTTACGTGCTCATTCTTTATGGTTTTAATCCCAATGATTTCTAAATTCAAAACCAGCACTGGTTTATTCTCGAATCGAAGATTTCACATTGATCTGTTGACTTTAACCAAAAATGACGTATTTAATCAACCCTATCATATTTTACAACCATGGTGATACCATATAATAAGAAAGGTCTTCCAAGTAGTGATTCCCATGTTCGACCGTCCTAACCTTCTTGATCGCCACTCACTCTACGTGTACCTTGGTCTTTTATTGTATCTTAATTAAATAAACCATTTTTTCACGAGCCATGATAATCACATATCACCCTTTACTTATCACGCATTGACATTACCGAGTAAAAACCCTAACCAGAGAAGAAGAAGAAGAAAAATAATGTCTACAATTGTTTGAATAACGTGGCTGTCAAGGAGAGATAGCGCGAGTGAGAAGACGCGGCAAGCCCGAACTTTCGCGGTTCGGCAGCTCCGCGTCGTTAAGTCGAGTCGTCTTCGAACTATCTCGTTGCTTCTTGACGGACAACATGGCGGATCAGGCAACCAACCAGCAAGCCATGGACATTGGTCCCCCGACCAATATATGCCATGTTTCTCACGTGACATATGATCGCTTCGATGGCTTCCTCGGTCTTCCTTCTGAATTCGAACCCGACGTTCCCAAAAAGGCCCCCAGTGCAAGGTTCACCTTCTTCTAAAAATTCATTTCACATTGACTATAGATTGTGATTTAAACATAGTTACATTAGATGCATGATCATGAACCTTTGAGATGGTTCGGTAACACATCATGATAACAATGTGATTAAACATGTACGTTACAAGTAATCTTCCTTGGTGATTTAATAACCATGGTTGCGGTTTACAGTGCAACAGTGTTTGGGGTTTCTACAGAGTCAATGCAGCTATCGTACGACTCTAGAGGAAACTGTGTTCCGATCATACTGTCATTATTACAAAGCCGACTTTACGATCAAGGAGGTTTGAAAGTTGAAGGCATTTTCAGGATCACAGGAGATAACAGCGAGGAGGAGTTTGTAAGAGAGCAGTTAAACAAAGGAGTATTACCAGATGGCATCAATGTCCACTGTCTTGCCGGACTTATCAAGGTTTAGCTTTTAACAAAAACTCTACGATCCATCAGGCTTTTAGATTTTGGCTAGCTGATATATATACTGGAATGGTTTACCAGGCTTGGTTCAGAGAGTTGCCGAGAGGAATACTTGATTTTCTGCCATCTGAACAAGTGATGCAGTGCGAGTCAGAGGAGGATTTTGTCAACGTTGTGAGACTTTTACCGCAAACGGAAGCTTCTCTTTTGAATTGGGCGGTCAATCTGATGGCTGATATTGTAGAGTTTGAAGATGTCAACAAGATGACCACACGTAACCTTGCTTTGGTCTTCGCGCCAAACATGTCCAAGGTCAGTGTTCTTGTAATGCGTCGTTTCTCCTCATCAACTGCTCCCTGATCCGCTAACTGGGTCTGTTTTGGTTTTATTGTAGATGGCAGATCCTCTAACAGCGTTGATGTATGCGGTCAAAGTTATGCACTTGCTGAAGAACCTCACAGACAAAACACTCAGAGACAGGAAAATTGCATCTTCCCATATCGATCCTTGTGAGGACAGTGAAGCTGAAGTTGGTGATGGGGAAAAATACAATCAAGAAGAAGAAGACAAAGGTGTTGATGATAGGAACAAGGAAGAGGAGATCATCAAGGTGAAAGATGAAGTCAAACCATCAAATGATTTGAATTTTGATAAGGAAAAGAAACATGAAACATGAAGACAGATGTTGGAGTTGGAGTTCTGTTTTTGTTTTATGTTCTTGGTAATCTAAGGTGCAAGTAACTTACTCTTATTTTTTGACGTTCAATTTATTTGTTTGTGTTTCACATGAAAATTCACTTTAAAAAAGAGGTATATATACATTTCAAGTTTTAACAAAAAAAACCTCAATTAGTTCTTCCCTATTTTATTTGACATTTACATAAGAAAATAAGAACATTATTCATTATGTAAACGCCAAACACAAACGATTAATAAGTTTTGTAAGGAAAACTGGCAGCCATGAAAGAGCCAGCAGATGTAGAGCTCTATTTATTGAAGAAAATAGAAATAAAACTTATTGTAAGGTCTTTAAGCAAGCAATGGCAGTGTCAAATCTTATGGAACAAAGGTTTCAACAGCATAAGATTCAAAGGTTACCGTCCATTGTAAGAAGCACCTTGTACAACTCTGGACGGCGGTCACGAAACACTCCCCAGCTTTGCCTTTTCGACTTTATCTTCTCAAGATCAAACTGTGCCATTAGAACAGCTTCCGTTTTGTCATCAGCCTCAGCTACAATTTCACCCGTCGGTCCTGTCATTATCACACAAAAAAAAAAATTAGGAAACATTGTTGGTCCAAATGCATTATTGATTGATCTTATTTGAATCATTGATAAATTGAGACCGGCAATGAAGGAATTTCCATAGAAAGTGATCTGACTCGGTCCATGCTCGGTTTCAATTATTTCCTTCCCTATGCGGTTCGAAGCAACTAAAGGCACCTGAAAAATTATTCCCCACTTCATTAGCAGAAAATCTGATTAATTATCTGAAAAAAAAATGACTCATCAATCAAACCACAGAAGCACATCTTTTCAATATACATGTAATATGTTGCTCATGTCACTGGAAAATCGCTATACAAACACTGGTCGAGTTTGAAAAAGGGACAGTGACAAGAGCTAATAGCTCACCACATTAGCTCCAGCATGCCCTTGCATGACTCTCCTCCAATGATCTCGCGAATCCAATCCCTGGTCTTGAGGTTCAGAGCCAATGGCAGTGGGATAAAACAGTACTTCAGCACCCTGTAGAACCATAGCTCGAGCTGCCTCGGGGAACCACTGATCCCAACATATAGCTGAATAAGACATTGCACCAATACTTCAGTTATGATGCCACCAATTTAAAACAGACAAGAAAAATCTGCATAGAGTAACTTACCAACTCCAATTTTTGCAAACTTTGTCTGGAAAACCTATTGACACCAACGGAGAAAGTAATCAATCATGTTAACCAAATAGCATATGATTAAAATAAGAAAAATGTGGGATTCTTCTAGTGAAAACTACCTTAAAGCCAGTGTCTCCAGGATTGAAATAAAACTTCTCTTGATACCCTAAAGTTAAAGGAGTAAGGTATCAGCAAAAGAAGGTCCAACTCTTTCCAACTCCAACATTAACTCACCAGGTCCATCAGGAATATGAGACTTCCTATAAATCCCGAGGTCAGTTCCATCAGCGTCAATAATGGCAATAGAGTTGTAATGCGCATTATTGGCCTCCTCAAAGAAGCTAACCGGTATCACAACACCCAGCTCCTTCGCTAGCTTCTGCATCCTATGTTAGTAGTAGTAACCAATAGCAAACCATTAAAGCACACTATATAACAGACACATAAGGGAATGAAGATGGTAAAAAAAAGGTCTAACCTTGCAATGGTAGGATGGTCCTTGTAAGGCTTAGCTCGTTGAAAGAAGTCCTCTCTTTGTGCTTGACAGAAGTAATATCCCTCAAAAAGTTCCTGAATTGATAATACACCAATAGTCTGAGGAGGACAACATAGTTCACTACAGCACATAACTCTACTTGTTTCCAGATAGAGTTTCATGTAAAATATTAAGACAACATAGTTCACTACAGCACATAACTCTACTTGTTTCCAGATAGAGTTTCATGTATAATATTAAGACAACATAGTTCACTACAGCACATAACTCTACTTGTGTCCAGATAGAGTTTCATGTAAAATATTAAGACAACATAGTTCACTACAGCACATAACTCTACTTTTTTACAGATAGAGTTTCATGTAAAATATTAAGGTAAGTGATGATAACCTAAACTGGATCGAACTTTAATCTGAGGAAAAGAGCAATAAGGACCTGAATAAGAACGATGTTTGCACCTTTTGCGTGTGCTTCTCTGACCAGCCTGCATAGATGTAAGCAAGTTACCTTCTCAAGAAGCAGGGAAATGAGAAGAGGGAGAGAGAGAGAGGAGAAAGGGAACCTTTCAGCGGCAGCTACGTTGGAGGAGATATCGTCAGAGCAGGCGAATTGAAGAGATGAAACAACCACTGGTCGCCTTCTTCCTTCCATTTCCATTGCTCTCTGTATTTTTTCTCTCGGGTGGGTGAAAGATACGTAGGTGAGGGTCACTTGAGAGCAAAAGGAGAAACGGGACATCATCTCCTATACCCACCCTCCTTATCGGTCAATCTTGGAAAGACATGAAACAAAAAAGAAAAAATATAAAATGGCAAATTGCTGAAATTTACAGTTAACCCTAAGGAAAGTAAACTATTTACGGGTTTTACCAAGTTTAACTGGAAGGAAAACCGAATCGAATTGAAATACGAACCAAAGATCATAAATTAGACTTAACCGTCCCCAATCCAACTTAAACCCTCCGATCTAATCTCGATTTTAACCATCTCGAACCCGAATCCAAATAACCACTCAATTTCGATTTAAACCAAGTCGATTTAATCCCCTTTATTTCCATTTCCCCTCTCTCTCAACGGTTTCCCCCAAATTCGAAAACATAACCCTAGAACATCCCACTTCAATTCTTTCGATTTCCCTTCGATTATTCGAAAACGTGTGAATCATGGTTGAAACTAGGTTGGGTAAGAGAAAGGATAGGCCTCCTCCAACGGATCCTCCTCCGCATAAGAGCGGGACCTCGAAGAACTCGAAGAAGAACAAACCGAAGAAGAGTTCCAAGAAGAACTCGAAGAAGAGAAAAACGACGGATGAGGAATCACCGACGGTTGATTTTGTTGGAACCGTGGGAGTTGCGGAGGAGAATGCAGTAGAAGAACCGGCTAAGGATGTAGAAGATCGGGAGAAAGAGAAAGAAAGGGAAGAAGAAAATGGAGACGAAGATGAAGAGGAAGAAGGAAATAACGATGAATCTCAATAGGGCTGGGCAAAATATCCGGACCCGAAGAACCGACCCGAAACCGACCCGAAAATCAGGGTCCCGAACCCGATCGGACCCGGGGTAAATAACCGAATGGGTCTTCAATTGCTATACCTGAAGAACCGATACCGAACCCGATCCGAACCGAGAACCGAATGAGTACCCGAAGATATCCGAAATATAAATATGTATCTTAAAATATTAGTTATAATTGTACTTATAATTATTTTAATAATCAAAATTAAAATTATAAATTAAATATATTAATTATTTTTCATACTTTTGTGTATTTTCGAATAAAATAAGATCATTTGGATAGAATTACTCAAACAAAACCATGTTAAATGAGTATTTTGGTTACTTTTTTTGTACCTTTTAGTAATTTGGATACAAAATACCCGAATTAAATCGGGTAATATGGTTACTTTGGATACAAATACCCGAACCCGTTTTAGATACATTGGTTATTCGGTTATTTTCAGGTTCCTAGTGATAAGAACCGAACCCACCCGGACCCGGGAGGACCCGACTCGAACCCGACCCGAAATTTTGTAATACCCGAATGGGGCCTAATTTCAAAACCCGAAAAATCCGAAACCCGAAAAGAACCGACCCGTACCCGAACGGGTAACCGAATGCCCAGCCCTAAATCTCAAGAAGAAAATGGAAACAAAGATGAAGAGGAAGAAGGAAATAGCGATGAAGAAGTAGAGAACAAAGATGAAGAAAAAATACAAGAGGAGGAAGACACCGAAGAAGAAGAGAACGGGACTCCCGAAGAGAACAGAGGTCAAAATGAAAATGAAAATCAAGAAGAAGGAGAGAAGGAACCCCCATTGGAAGCGGAATCAGGAAATGTTGATGGTGATGGTGAAGGAGTTCTCGGGCAAGGAGAAGAGGTAATAAGTGTGGAACTTGAATAGGGTTTAACTAGATATACTAGGAAAGGCTCGGATAACTTAGGAGAACTATGTTTTAGTACTTGCATAATTGATGTAGAACACAATGTTACTTGCAGGAATTAGAGGCAACCGAGGCAATCAAACCGTTGAGGATGTACTTCTATGAGTCGGAGTACAAGAAACAAATAAAGATAGCGACCAAATGTTTTGTCAATGACGTTATGGTTACATTTGACAATCTGAAACCGCCGATGAGTGATACTGAGAGGAAGTGGTTTGAGGGGCATCCACAATTCTCTCACGTGTTCCACATGGAGAAGGACTCAAACCACATGGTCCAAGGAATGTGGATGTTGCTATTGCGGACAGTGGATAGCTCGAAGAGGAAGGAAGTGTGGTTCATTGTGAATGGTGTTCCCATCCGCTATGGCCTGAGAGAACACGCTTTGATCTCAGGTCTTAGCTGCCGCAACTATCCACTTCGGTATAAGGAGTTTGGTGATAGAAAGTTCGTGTATCGCCATTTCAAGAAGGGAGAATCAATAAGGCTTGAGGATGTCAAAGCGAAGCTGTTGGCTATGGGAGAACACAGAGACCGGCTGAAGATGATGGTTTTGTTCTTTTTAGGAAGTGTTATATGTGCGCAAACGAAAGTAGGAAAAGGCGCCAGAGATGTTTTGGAATTCTTCCAAAGAGCTGTGGACGATCTCGAGTTCTGCGAAAACTTTCCATGGGGGAGGTACTAGTTTGATTACATGGTTAAGGAGATATCGCACACCATGGATCATTTTGGAGGTCGGGTTAGAGAGAAGACTTTATGGCCACTTCCAGGTTTCTGTCTGCCACTGGAGGTAAGCAATTGAAGATAATCACCTTATCATGTGTTAATATTATTGTGTTAAGTGTTTGTACATGATTGATATGTAGTTGCTTGCTTTTGAGGCAATTCCCAAGTTGGGATTGAAGTTCAGACAAGAAATTGAAGACGTCGATGTAGACTGTCCTAGGATGTGCAGATCAGTCTTTAAATCAGCAGGGATGAAAGGGTTCTCACTTTCAAAATTGAATCGGGAACTGGACAAAATAACGATATGTTTCTTCCCCTACAAACTTTGAAAATGTTGTAGCATTATACTAACATGTGATTATCTTTTGGTTTTAATTTTTTGGTATCAGTCAAGGGATATCCACAGCATCCTTCCTACCAAGACAGAAGAAGAAGTAGCTCTTTTGGAAGAGATGACTGAGGAGGAGGACGATGTTGATGTCGATGATATTTCTGTTGACAGTTGGGTAAAGCGTCTAAAAGAAGGACATTCAGTCTTTTTTGAAGAGATGTATGATGTAGACGTTGCTGCCCGTGATCCAAATGCACAAGAGGCTGTCGATGAAGATCAGGATGACGAAGAAGGTGGAGAGGAAGGAGGCGCAAGCCAGAAGAAGATGATGGAGGAGTTGATCAAACAAGTGAAAATGTTTGGCACTCAGCTAAAGAGAGTTAAGAAGACAATGGACAAGTTTGAGGAAAGGATGGTGGTTCCGTTTGAGGCGTTTATGAAGAAAGCTATGGATGAAGGGCAAGGAAGCAGGGAGTGAAGAACTCGGTTATGTATTTTGTAAACTCGGTTATGTATTTTGTGGGAAGTTGGACCCATTATTTTGTTGTTGTGTGGATGTTGGAAACCTCTTGATTTATTAGGTATGTTGGATGGAACTTGTTCTTGTTATCATGGATGTTGCAATCTTGTTATCATGGAAGTTCTTATGATTATATTTTGAAAGTGCCTCTTAAGGAAAACTAGGAAAAGTAGGAGAACTTAATGAAAACTAGGACAACTAGGAGAACTTAATGAAAACTAGGAAAACTAGAAATACTAGGAAAACTAATTCTTCAACACCACACTTAAACTAAGCATACAATTCTTCAAACTTCCTAACAATGTCATCTTCATTTTCGTCATTCCTGCCCTTCCTTGTCTTCTTCTTCTCCAAATGACTTTTCATTTCAGAAATGGTCTTCTGTAATTGCTCAATCACTTTATTTTTCTCCTGGATTTCATCACGGGCTTGAAGCAATGCTCTCCTTTGCCATTATGTACCATCCTCTTCATCGAACCAAGAGAAGTACTTGCATTCATTTCCAAGCTGCAATAAGGTCAAAATTCAAACCCAATTCAAATCTAGATTCCATTATATCCAGATTCCATCATATATTCATACCTTAAAACGCGGACAGCCATAAAAGTGTCGACCAGAATTTTTCTCAGTCCAAGCTTGCCTTATTTTCGCCGGCAAGCCACAGTGACACAACCTCAGACAAGAAAATCGGCGGCTCCTTTGCGATAAAGACGAACCCGAACCCGAACCCACTTCCATCTTCACTTTTTCCATCTCACTTGCTCGGCGAGAGAGAGGGAGGGAAAGAGGAAATGGGAGAAATAGAGAGAGAGGGAGGGAAAGAGGAAATGGGAGAAATAAAGAGAGAGGGAGAGATGAAAAAAGGATAAAAAGTCAAACTGAAAATAATTGAAAGGCTTTGGGAGGGGAGTAAATTTGTGTGGTTGAGATAATTTAGACGATTTTAATATTAAAATGAGATAATTGCCCAAAAAAATTTGTTCATAGTTATACCCAAGATACTAGTATTCCCAACTTTGGTCATAGTTATATTTTTGTCGGTTTCTAATTTATTTAGTGTTACTAATCTATTTAAATTGGTAATCTAGTTTTACCTTTAATATAACTAGTTTAAATTGTTATATATATAGTTCCGTGCAATTATATTTAGCGAATAGATATAACTCGAATGTTTCGTTTGTAAGATGTCTTTGGCCAACAAAGTGTTATTGGAATTGCAAGGTCTCGTAAGGGATACATGAGAGTTTTTTTCCTAAATTTCAGAAATTGATAACCGAGTTTTATTATAAATATATGTTAGAGTTGCGAAAACAAATGTAAAACTATGATATTTGGGTTTTGATAGAGAAAAAAACTATGAGATTCGAGTTTTGATATAGATAATAATAATGTCATTACAAAACAAAGTAAATTTCAAGTTTTACGCAGTTTTCCAAGTCATACAACACGACACAACACGAAATGAAACAAAGTTCCAGAGCTTACAACACAAAATCAAGTACCCAAATGCATTACTCGAAATATGCATTACTCCAAATTTAAACTATTTTCCTTCCTTGCCACTTGATGCGATATGGAGGTATGATCTTCACCTCTTTGATCTGATCTGGTACATTCCAAGAAGCCATGTCGGGCACAACATTAAGTGTTCTGGAATACGCCAAATGCCACATTTCCGTCCAGTAGTATTTTGAGCACAACTCATGGATATCAAGGCGCCGACCATCAACATTCCAAGCGAAATAGATATAAGCTGCCAGTCCATGCAGACAAGGGAACTTTTCATAGTCCCACACCTTGCAAGTACAATTTTTTCCAACCAAGGTCGCCCAAAACACCTTTCCTGCAGTGTCAGTGATCTCGTACTTAAGCTCGTTACTATCAAGTTCCCGCACAGGTAACTTATGTGCAACAGCCCATAGATCGTGCAAGTAGTTCTCAACCCGAGGCACCAGTCTTGTATTCATTGATCTAGAAACAACATCCTTCCGTTGAGTGAACCAATCAGAGAATTTCCTAATGATACAATCCAGCATTGGTATTAAGGCCCACCTCGTTGCCTCTTTAAACACGTTCTTCATTGATCCCAGAGTGTTGCTTGTATCCAAGTTGTACTTATCACGTGGGAAAAAAACTCTTGCCCATTTGTCTTTTTCAATACCACATTCCTCCACATACTTGTACGCAGCAGGACATCTTATCTTAAATGATTCGTAAGCAGAATTGAAGTCATCAACCGTGTAATATCTGCCCAATCCATAAGTTTTTGTCCGACTATATTCTTGTTGACGTTACAAGCATGCAATTTCACCTTTTCCTTCAAATGCCATAAACAATGACCATGGTGAGCCTGTGGAAACACGTTTCCTATGGCGAAGATCAAGCTCTGATTTCTTGTACTAATGAAAACCAGTTCAGAAGAGTCTGGTATAACACTTTTAAGCATCTCGAAAAACCAAGTCCAACTAGCAAGATTCTCACCATCTACTACTGCAAACGCAAGTGGATATCTCTGACCATTAGGATCCTGAGCTTTCGCGAAAACTAAAACACCACCGTTCTTCAGACGTATCCCCTCCACAGCTATCACCTTCCTCATAACTGCAAACCCTTCAATGCAAGCTCCCAAAGCTATGAAAAGGTACTCAAATTTACTTTTATCATCCAATTTCAAACAGGTTTTTGTCCCCGGATTCACTTGCTCTAACATGTACAAATAGCTATACAACATCTTGTAGCTCTCTTTCGGACTACCAGGTATATCTCTGACGTGATTGCTCATTGTGTCCTACCAAAAGGAACAAACAAAAGAAACTCACT
>CAJHQP010012283.1:0-12537 GCA_905132765.1 Moricandia arvensis
TCAAATCGATGATGATGAAGTTGCACAATTGAAGATTGATCTACAACGGTTCTTCAAGATGAGAGATCTTGTTCCATTAAAATATTTTCTTGGACTTGAGATTGCTAGTAAAAGCTCTGGAATCTCAGTGTGTCAAAGGAAATATGTTCTGGAACTTCTTCAGAACACTGGTTTGTTAGCTTGTAAAAAAATCAAGCATTTAAGTTGATCCTCATGATACCTTATGTCCAGATAGTAATGAGCCTTTGTTGACAGAAACTGATGTTTACAGGCGATTGATTGGGCGCATGATGTATCTTACTATCATAAGACCTGATATCACTTTTCCATCAACAAGCTCTGTCAGTTCACCTCTGCTCCACGACCATCACATCTTAGAGCTGCTCATAAGATTCTTCACTAATTAGAGATCTATTGGTCTTGGAATTTTTTTCTCGGCACATAATGATTTGATTCTCAAGGCTTTCACGGATGCTGATTGGGGTTCGTGTAACGATACTCAATGATCAACATCAGATTATTGTATGTTTCTTGGGGATTCTCTCATTGCTTTGAAGTCAAAGAAACAAGATACAGTGTCTTGTTCTTTAGAAGAATAATAATAATATCGGGCAATGAGTTTGGCTGTCAAAGAGCTGGAATGGTTGGTGAATCTCTTGGCTGAGTTTGACTCCTCAACGTCAATTTATTTCTTTCTATTGTGATTTTACTGCGGAAATTCACATTAGCAAACAATCATGTCTTTCATGAGCAAACTAAACATCTTGAAAAATATTGTCACAAGGTTCGAGATAAAGTGATTGCAGGGCTCATCAAGACTTCACATGTTCATACAACGGATCAATTAGCAGACGTGTTTACTAAGCCTCTGCAACCAGCTCATTTTCACTCTCTCATCCGCAAGATGTCATTGAACTCAATATCCATGCAATCTTGAGGGGGGGGGTATATTGGGGTATCAAAGTATTAATCTTGTTTTCGGTTTAGATCGTTTAATCATTTTTATAATTGATTCCGGTCTAATACGTTGAACCGGTTTACTCTAACTATAAAGAGTATCCATTGTAACAAAATCAGTAACAGAAAATGAATGAAGTTTACTTTCTTCTTCGATGATCTTGAACAAGTAGTAGAGATGAAGAGTTGTGTGTTTGTTTCGGTTCTCAAAATACCCGTTCATTATTGAGTTTCATGTTGGGGATTTTTTATAAGGGTTTTGATTTAAATCTTTTTCAATAGGGTTTCAATTTGTGGCTTTTTAGTAGCAGTTGGGTGAATTCGTGCTACCGCAAACTGCTACCAGTTCTCATATTTCTAGTAGCAAAAAGAAGAATGATCAGGTTAGTTTGTGTTTTCATGTATTGTCGCAGATCATTAATATATGAATGCTTTGTATTACACTGGTTCTTCAGTTAGCATCATGCCTAGAGAAATGGCTGAGTTGTTGGGATTCAAAATAGAACAATCTTTTGATACCTTCACCTTTGTAGATTACTCCACAGTAAGTTCGGGTGGATTATCAAGAAAATGGAGGTAGAGATTGGAGATGATGTATTCCCTGTGGACTTTCATGTTATGGATATCCATATAGAGTGGAGTGCCTCTTTCCTGCTTGGAAGAGCTTTCATGGCTACAGTAGGAGTGGTCTGTGATATGCAAACGAACAAGTGTTGTCTGGCGTTTGTTGACAAAAATGTCTTAGATGATCCTTTTTGTGAGCCTAAGAGGATGGAGACCACATCCAACATTGAGCTTAGTGAGGATCCAGCGCTTGAAGTTGATTCGAGTCGTGAGAGTACACTTTTGGCATCAGTGTTGATCGACATTCTAGGAGTTCTGAACGACACCTCTCAAGTTCTGGGGTCGGCCGATACGATGGCACCGTCGATCGACGCCCATCGGCGAGATGCAAAAATTCTTACGTCATTGGTACTGATGGAAGATGAGTATGGAGTCTATCGATGTCTAGAGGGTCGTGCACATACCAGAACATGCCAATTTATTGACACACATGGGGCTGAATTCCTTGATGTAATCCTTGTGGCTGAAAATGCAGAGATGGAACGTCTCGGAGGCTTCAACAGACCTTTTCTATTCTCTCTTAAGAGGTCTGCTACTCGACCTTCTGGATTTAGGGAGAAATCACAATCTGCCAATGCAATGGTCTTTATTAAACAATGGAAGAGTCCGACTTTTGCAATTGAGGGTTTGGAAATAAGAAAAGAAGCAGCTTCATAGGCTGATAGAATTTTTTTTGCTACAACCAGAACCCCCGGTTCAAGAGACCTTTCAAGAGAAACTGCGGTTCCATAAGGAACTATGGTACTTCTTCCCATCAGCATCCAATTGTAGCAGCTCAAGAAAACAAGCTAGAATCCTTGCTGGAAAGTATCTTGGAGGGTCAACAGAAGATGACTACATAGTAATGGGAAGTTGGATGCTATGTACATTCAGATGCATAGAAAAATTGAAGTTCTCAGCACCAGGGTGAAGAGACTGGAAACTAAGTAGAAGCAGACTGATGAGGTTGTGAGAAGGCAAGAAAAGTTGAGAGACAAAGGGGATGATGCCATAAGAAGCTTTATGGGCTGTTGATTTAAGAGGAAAGAAGAAGACATGGAGACTTGTTTTGGAGAAAGTTTTCATTCTCACTGATGATCATGAATTCCAAAAGTCAAGCTAAAGACATAAAACAAGCACTGAATGGGAAACAACCCACTGATTTTTTTTTGTTAAACAGATAATAAAAAATAAACAACGAGTCCATAACCATTCTCAATCGACATTCACAAGGTGTTGGTCGACACCACCCATTATCACGCATATTACCATTCGGCACTTAACTGTGATGGTCGATACTCCTTCACAGTATGAAACTCGTCTTCTCAGTTGTTTGGTTTCAGTTTTATTTATTACTTTTTACCAATATCGGCCTGAATAACACTGAGGACAGTGTTGTTTAATTTTGGGGAGGTATGAATTGAAATTGTGTTTGTATTGATTGCCAGTATGTCGTTTATCGAGTCAAAGTAGCGACAGTTGGGGATGATGAACTTTTTCTTGGAATTAACCGCCTTAGCCATTCCACAAGGTCCCATGACTCATTCTAGAACCAAGAAACTAAATGGAGCCATTGGAGGATTACTTAGACTCGTTGGAAACAAGAAGAAGGTGTGGAAACAAGAAGAAGGTGTTGGACAAAGCTTGATGTTCCGAGATACCTTGATCACCATTCATGCTACCTCCACATCAAGCTGAATTAGTACTTAGGCAAAGTACTTGTGTGTGCTCTTTTCCTTGCTCTCAATTTTTTCCCAAAGAGGTTTAACGGAGGAAGGTTTTTAACGAGGCCACAAGCTACTTAAATCACATCACTTATGTGCTAATATCGGTCCAAGACTAAGGAAGACTCTATGTATTTTAACTTATATTATATTTTAGACAATGGTTTTTTATTTCATGTTTATTCTTGAGACCAAAGGAGCGTGTTCCTTTGTTCTGTATTTAAACCCGTGCAAACCCTATTCTAAGACAAGCAATCTTTTCCCTAAAACTCTTCGTTTTGTTGATGGCTAAGCGAGTTGTCTTGTGTTCTTGGTTGTGAGTAATATACGACAATCAAAGGGTGTCTAACACGGTGTGTAATATCTGATCTAGCCATCTAGGAGTATCAAGGAGTCTATCCACAACCCATGCGTCACCAATCGATCCAGCTCCTTGAGAGACTTGAGTCTTCGACTCGTTTCATCAAGGATCTATCCCCCATCGCCATAGTAGCATCCTAGGAACGTATTATGTGGTATCAGAGCATCTCTGGTTAAAGGAAGTACTCAATTCATCTTTGATTTTGTTTGATCGGTTCATATTTTCCTTGTTTTTGATAGATCTTTGAGTTTTTTGATTGAAAATGATAGATCTGATGGTTTTGATCCTAAACCTGATTGTTGACTGTTCGTATCCGTGTTAAGGTTAGTCTGAATCAGTGTTCTGTTGTCAAAAATTGAAAAAAAGTTTGTTGATTGTATATCTGATAATTGATCTCTTCGGATCCTTGTGGTTTACGTTTCAATTTCGATCTGATATTTCCTTGTGTTGTGTTTGATCGTTTGTTCTTGATTGTTAATCCGCATCTATTGAATCAAGCCATCATCTGTTGCTTTCGAATTGATCTTCTTGTGGTTTTGGAAAAAGTTGACGATTTGAATTCAGAAACTTCTCGATCAAGTTGTTTGTTACCATTTGCTTCTTTCCTTATTTTGCTCCTTTTGATTCTTTTATTGTCATTTAGTTCCCTTGAACTAATTACTGGTGGTCTTGTCTTTTTTTTCAGGATACAATGGACAACGAATCTGAAGAAGAAGCCGAGCTGATGAGGAGGAACAAAACTGTTGATGGAAGCCATGACCAACCTACACAATCAGACCATGATATCCACTATGAGTGACTTGATGAAGGCTAACATGAAGGAGTTGCAAGATGAACTTAGGCAAGAAATCAGCCAAGCCACTGGTCAAGGCCATAGCACTGAACCGAGAAGAGAAAGACAAAACCAGACTCATCAAGAAAATGCTGGAACTGATGAGACTGAAAACTACAATGATCACCATATTTCCTCTTCCAGACGAAGCCAAAGGAGACAAAGGCGTGGACAGGAAGGCAGAGGAAATCAGAGAGATGAGTTAGCTGGTATGAAGCTGAAGATCCCTCCTTTCCATGGTAGAGCTGACCCTGATGCTTACCTTGAGTGAGAGAAGAAAATTGAGCTCGTCTTCAACTGTCAGCAGTACACTCAAGCCAACAAGATTAAGATTCCTGCTACTGAGTTATATGACTATGCTCTAAGTTGGTGGGATCAGTTGGTTACCCACAGAAGGAGTAATCACGAGTATTCAGTTGAATCTTGTCAAGAAATGAAGTCTATCATGCGCAAGAGGTTTGTCCCAAGCCACTACCACCGTGACCTCCACCAGAAACTAAGGAAGCTCACACAAGGCTGCCGGAGTGTAGAAGAATATTACCAAGAGATGGAGTTGTTGATGTTGAGGGCTTGTATATCTGAGAATAGAGAGGCTAATAGTTCCAGAGCTAGGGATGTTAAATGTTTCAAGTGCCAAGGAAGAGGTCACTATTCTAATGAGTGTACCAACAAAAGAGTTATGATACTTCTTGAAAATGGAGAGTTTGAGTCTAGGGATGAGGCAGAGACAGAAGGAAAGATCAACTCAGAAGAAGAATAAGAAGAGAGCCTATCCTAGGGAAATTGCTGGTTGCTAGAAGAACTCTGAGCTTGCAAACAAAAACTGAAGAACTTGAGCAGCAAGTGAACTTGTTCTACACAAGATGTCTGGTCCAAGGAAAGGTTTGTAGCCTAATTATAGATGGAGGAAGTTGTGTCAACGATGCTAGTGAAACGATGGTAAAGAAACTTGGTTTGAAGGTTCAGAAACATCCTAAGCCATACAGATTACAATGGCTCAAGGCGAGTGAAATGAAAGTGTCTAGTCAGGTCATGGTACCTATTGCTATTGGTCGGTACGAAGATGAAGCTCTATGCGATGTCTTACCAATGGAAGCTGGTCATATAGTCCTTGGAAGGACGTGTCAATCAGACAGGCGTGTGGTACATGATGGCTACACCAACAAGCATTCCTTTGAGTTTAAATAACAAAAAACAGTTCTGGTGCCTCTAACTCCTAAGGAAGTTCATCAAGATCAAATAAACTTCAGAAGAATAAAGAGATCGACATCAAACCCGTTTAAAACAAGCAACAAAGCTTATATGCAAAACAAGGTGATATCAAAAGAACTCTCTATTTTAAACAAACTGTACTTTTACATGTTTTTAAAAGAAACACTTTTAAATGTTACTGAACTTCCACAGGTGTATCCGAGTGAGCTTGTTTCTCTTTTATAGGAATTTGATGATGTCATTCCAGAAGACAATCCCATAGGTCTTCCACCTGTATGAGGAATGGAGCATTAGATAGACTTTGCCCCTGGTTCAACACTCCCAAATCGACCAGCCTAAAGAACCAATTCAGTAGAGACGAAGGAGTTGCAAAGACAAGTAGAGGAGCTGATGGAGAGGGTCACATCCGAGACAGCTTGAGCCCATGTGAAGTTCCAGTTCTTCTTATACCTAAGAAGGATGGTAGATGGCGCATGTGTGTTGATTGTAGGCAATCAACAACATAACAGTGAAGTATCACCACCCTATTCCTAGATTAGATGATATGCTTGATGAATTGCATGGTTCTAGCATATTTTCTAAGATAGATTTAAAAAGCGGATATATTGTATATTATGTGTGTCTAGGCTAGTTTTTTGGAGTAATTACTGGTTCATGAACATTTTGGAGATATATGGAGATATTTGGAGCTTTTGGAGCATTTAGAGGAGAAGAATCCGTACCTGACCATTTGAGGAGTCGAAGTACAAGACTGTCATCGATCGAGGACACAACCTTGGAGTCGACCGATATTAAAATACCAAGGTCGATAGATGCTACACATTTGCCATCGATCGACGTCCAAATCGCATACAGTCAATTTAAAGCCAAAGTTAGAGACAAATGACGAGAATACACGGGATGAGTTTTGACCTAAGTTTTAGGTTTTTTATATTTATGACATTGTTGAGGAAGAGAAAAAGGACACAAGTTAAAGAGCTTTATTCTATCTATAGTTTTAGGATTTTTAGGGTAGAAGATTCATAACTCCTTAGGGAGATTTGTATTGGAACCTCAGTATTTTATCTATGCATTATATTTAGGCTATTGTTCTTTCTTTAATTATGTCTGAGTAGTTATCAACTATATTTAGGGGTGAATGATAGCAACCAGGCCTTAGCCATCGATCGATGGTCTTTCCTTTTGCTTGCATATGAGAGTTGGAGTTAAAAGGGTCAGAATAGTTAATATTTTAGTTCTAGAATATTACATTTTCATGATTCCTATTCTCTAAAATCCATTAGGCGTGAAAACCTAGATCTAGCATATTTACATTTGCATCTAGTTAGTTTATTAGAATATTTCCATATTTGCATTACAAGCATATTTTTATATTGCATCTCTACTTCTTGATAAGGAATATTTCCTTAATTGATTGTTGGCCACTAATATATATATTCACCTAGCTTAATCTTTAGAAATAAGAAATCTATTGTGTGCCATTTCTCTCTGTGGATTCAATCCCTAAGTACTACACCTGATCTCTTTTGGCAAGAGTATTATTTGTGTGTTAAAACTAGGGTTAATTTGATAGTTAATTGTTTAGGATAGTTATACCCTTCTAGAACAATAAAACACCGCATTGTTAAATTTGGCGTCCTTGCCGGGAGCATTGATAGCCATTAGATTTAATTTCTAGGATTTAGTCTAGGTTTGTTAAGACTTTCAGGTTACTAAATTTTTCTTTTCCTTTGATTTTCATGTGAATGCAAAGACACACCATGAGCAATAAAGGACAAGAACTACTTTTCTCTGAACCCGACAAACTAGAACGTACGATCTGCAAAGAAAGACGACAAGCATCGATCGACAGCACCTATACCGCGTCGACCGACACTTCTTTTTGGACAAAATCGACCGACATCAGAACTCAAGCATCGACCGACACTGATCACATAGCACCAATCGACATCATCTTACCCGCATCGATCGACAAAAGCAGGCGAGTTCAGATGGTTGCAACTTTAATATTGATTCGGGACAAGAATGGAAACCTGCATTACCTCGGCAGTCATCTGCATAATGCAGCAGGTCAAAAGATCAAGGAGAAGATAGAGGCTGGAAAGAAGCACCACGTCAATGCATTGATTGGTGATGGTTTTTGGCAGGAAGTTAAGAGGGAAAGTCTCCAAGAAGGAGATTTTTGTGTGGAAAGTTCCATGTCATTCGGCAGTTCGCATTGGTGTTGATCAACACCCAACGATAAGCATCGATCGACAACGATTCCTGCAGTAGTCATTAGCTTTGTGTGAATCGAAAAACATCAATCGACACCTACACAAGACAATTGACCGACAGAAAGATAGAGATATCGATCGACAATGCGACTTGAGTATCGATAGACAGATGAGAAAGCCGGTTCAACTGTAAATTTGATTGTGCTCCCAACCACAACGGTTTCAGAAAAGAATACTGAGACACCTGAAACTATGGATCTTGATAGAGAAATGAGGGACACTCCAAGAGGAAGCAAAAGATCCCCAAATATCAACACAGAAAAGCCAATCAAAAAGATATGGAGCTTTACCAAAAGAGCTTTCAAAATTCCTTTAGATACTCCTTTTGATGAAGCTTTTTATACTCACATGTTGTGGATGTTTTTCAGGGAAACAAGGGCGTCAGACGATGATATAGAGATCATTTTCAATCATCTCAGAAAAAAGATGAAACAAAGGACTTGTCTGAAGAAGAAAAGTGATCCTGGGTAGTTCGTGGTTCCATGCTTTATCAAAGGCAACGAATACTCCAATGCCCTCTGTGATACTGGATCACCAGTGAGCATTATGCCAAAAACTATGGCATAGGAGCTGAACCTGAAAGTGGACCCCTTCAATGATTCCTTCACATTTGTAGACTGCTCAAAAGTGAACTAAGGAAGGATGGTAAGAGATGTTCCAATACATATTAACAACACCCTAGTCCCAATAGACTTCCACGTGATGGACATAAGGATAGATTGGAACTCTTCACTACTACATGGGAGAGAATTCATGGCTACCGTGGGAGTTATCTGCGATATGAAACTAAACATGTTGTATCTATCTCTAATTGATCAAAATATTTTCTATGAATCTATCGAGAATAAGAACAAGGCTACTCTGATTGAATTGTGTGATGATGCAGAACTTGTGGCCACATGCTTCCGCTATTATGAGTTCAATGAAGAGTCGGAAGATGGAGAATCAATCGATAGCCAGCCCAGACAATCGATCAACGCGCTTACAGTTCAGCAAATGGTTGACACCACCCTTTGCTATCGATCGACGACCCTACTCCAGAACCGATCAACAACTGCCACGCAGATGGTGGTTACAACCCAGCCTACCTCTAGTACGACGAAGACTATAGAGAAGAAGAGATAATCGAGTATCGTGGTATTGCTATTGAAGAGGCTGGTGGTTATCACATTTCACATCGACTCGTGAAATCGACATTGATCGACGGTAATCCTACGCCATCGATCGATACCGCCCTAGAAGCAGCATCCAAAACTAGATTCAGTTTGCAGACCGTGAGAAGGAATATGGTTATCTACAACCAGATGAGTTCGGTATCATGAGAGATGCAGATGGTCACGCAAGAGCTATGGGATGGCAGATTAATAAATGTCATGAGGTAAGATATAGTGGATATACTTGCCATGGCTAATGGAGCTGGAAAAATTTTCAGGCAACAATCTGGTTATCGAGCATCAATCGATTGTCACCATACCCATCGATGGACACACGTACAACATTGCCAGGAGTACGACGAAGATTACAGAGAGGAAGAGCAAATTGAATATCGCGGCCTTGCATCAGAAGACGCTGGCTTTGTGATGAACGCGACAGTGGATAATCGAGCATCGATCGCCGGCTACTCCTAGCCATCAAACGACATCAGACGGCGAACCAGAACACGAACTTGAAGTAGAAGATACATATATTGGTAATCTTAGACCAGATGAGTTCCAAATTTTCAGAGACCCAGGGAGACGTGGACTGGCCCTTTATGGGAGAATCCTACACTTATCTAAGGAGGATGTAGCAGATGCCCTTATTATGGCAAATGGTTCTGGAACTTTATTTGGGACAGCAGAAGCAGCCATCGATCGACGCGCATCATACAGCGTCGATCGACATTGAGGAGCCAGAAGAACAAGACGATCTGTAATTTTCCATACACTTTCAAGAAACCATCGATCGACAGAATCCATCGTGCATCGATCGACCGCACCTTTCCAGAGGTACACAAACTTCGTTGTTCCCAATTCCTACAATTCTCCACAATCGATATATTGGATCAAACCACCATCGATCGATTGGCGTTTCGAGCAAGGTACGAGAGCTGTTGATGCTGAGGGCAACAGACTTTTCCATTGGGAAAAGAAAGATGAGTATGGCATCTAAAGAGATGAGAATGGTAATGCACGAGCTACAGACGAAAGAGTAGTGAATGTGCAGGCTGAAGACATAAGAGTAGTTCTAGAGAGAGCTAATTTGGTTGAGCAGAGCTACATATGTTTACCAGAACATGCAGCAAGATCGCTATGTCTATGAAGAATCAACGGACATACAACAGAGAAGAGATTGATGATATTGTGCATGTGATCTACAAAGCTCAAGAGATGTCACTGGATGATTTCTACAAGAGGCTGGATGATATCTACTACCCTAAAGAAAACTTCCTCACCGGTTTGACTGCACACATGGATGAGATGAAGCAAGACTTGGATACTCTTCAGAGACAGCATGCGATTGGGGCAGACGAACTGGCATCCATCGACGGCAACATCAGGCCATCGATCGACATTGAAGCCAACGATAGAAGACCGCAACATAAATACAACTGGGAAGATAGGTTTCAACGAGATTGCTTTTTCTCAGGGCCTGATGAAGGAAGATATTTCTCAGCAATTGGAGGATATATCAGAGACTACAGCTGCCAGACTTATAATGCTACAACGCAGTATTGAGAAACTACAGGGGGAATGCTTTTAATGGAGGTTGCTAGAGCGGTTATAAGGAATGAGAAAACCAGAGGAGATGAGGCAATGAGGAGCTTCATTGGTGCATGGTTTCAGAAGAGCAAAGAAGATGTAGACGCTTGTTCTCCAATTGTTGATCCACCTCCATACTAGTCAGAAAGTTTCACAACGTCGAGTTTAAGAACATGAACCAAGTGCTGAGTGGGAGGAAACCTATTGTTTAGTAAGTTTTTATTTCGTTTTTAGTTATACTTCTATTTATTTTGAGTTTTACTTTGGGTTTGTAGACTGTTGAGGTCCCACCAACAATCGACACCATTAAGGCACTATCAGTCGACATTGGATCGCGACCATCGATTGACCACACAGGCCGTACCATTGATCGACACTCTTTTACAGAGTCTGGTATCGAGTTTTTCTATTTAAACTATTTACTTATGATTTAATTTTTCTTAACCAATCCGAGACGGATTACACTGGGGACAGTGTAATTTAAGTATGGAGGAGGTTTGATAATGCTATTTAATTTGTTTGAGTTTATTTACTATATATAAGTTTTTTAAATAGTGTTGTTGAGTCAAGAAGGGGACTATGATCAAGATTATTATTGACTAACCACACTTTAGCACCATTCTTAGAAGGTTGTTTGCCAGAGATACTAGAGATACCAAAGTGGACAATCTATCACACTTGATTAGAAAGTTTGAAGGAACCGAAGCTGATTTCCAACTCTAATCCTGACATTATCTGCTTGCTTAAGGGCTTGGTATACACTAGATCTGATTCATTCTACAAGTCTGTAGGTATAAGTCCATTGCACCTTTGGTTCCCTTCTCTCTTTCTCTTCAACATCTACCTAAGAGCTTAAAAGATTCAAATAAATTCCCAAGATGCAGAGGGGTAGGTACATTACCGATGACCCCACTATTTTAATTTCGGAGGAACGTTCACCCATTATTGGAAACGAGGGGTAGGTACATTACCGATGACCCCAATATTCGCCTACAACTTTGCCCAAAAAAGCAAAAGAAAAAAAAAAGAAAAGAAAAAAAAAGAAGAAGAAAAATCAAAAATGAGATGGGCAAGATGGACTGTATCAGCACATTATCCATTAAGTTTGAGATCTAAAAAGATTCAGAGAGAGAAGAGGGAAGAGGGAAGAAAGGAATCAGAGAAGACTTTGTGTTCAATTGTTCAGATACTTGCAGAGGTAAGAGTCTATGTGTCCTTTGATTGATACTCTCAAGGTAAAGCCTACACTTTTATTTTATGCAAAGAAATAAAATCAGTAGAGGGGTGAGTCAGACTACTATTTGCTAAGTTGTTGGTAGACTTGATTTGGTTGCCTATACCTAGGATAGGGGATTTAAAGTTTCTCTGTGATTGACATGATAGGATGTGGTTGCAACAAAGTGGGGGTGACATTTATACTTAGACATTATGTGAGTCCCCGCTTTTCAAAGTCTCTTTCACATCCTTAGTTTGCTTGAGACAAGCAAAAGATTAAGTCTAGGGGAGTTGATATAGCCTATTTATTACTAGTTTAAGGCCATGTTATAGGCTTATTTAGGGTCTATTATGTGTGTCTAGGCTATGTTTTGCAGTATTTAGAGGTCCAGGAACGTTTTGGAGATATATGGAGATACTTGGAGCTTTGGGAACATTTAGAGAAGAAGAATTCGTAGCTGAACATTTGAGGAGTCGAAAGTACAAGACTGTCATCGATAGACAACACAACCACGGAGTCGACCGATGTTGAAAGACCATGGTCGATCGATTCTGCAGACATTGCCATCGATCGACGTCTAAATCGCAGACAACCGATTAAAGCCCAAGTTGGAGA
>CAJHQP010012284.1:0-12536 GCA_905132765.1 Moricandia arvensis
ACTTTCTTACAAACTGTGAATCCCTTGTTCAGCTTCTGAACATTGTATGCCTAGGAGTTGATTCTCTGCAAGGCTTACTTGTCTTTAGATCATTGTTTGTGTGGGTAAACTGCACGATCTACTGACACTTCTACACAAGTTCTGGTCAGTCCATAGATCAGTTCTGAAGAACCATTCATTCATTCCATCCACCATCAGTTCGAGTCTAATCCATCAAAAGCAACCTGCGTGTGTTAGTAACCACCAGAAGTGACCATTCAAATCACCCTCAAGATCAGTCAAGGGAATCAAAACCAGAAGGGTTTTCATCACTTCTGAACAGACAAAAGGAAATGAATAAAATAAAGATGCTCTGGCCGAGGTTCTGTGGGTGAAAGTGACTTGTGCTGAACGGTCTGGTTGCAAGTGGAAGGGTTCAGCACATGTGACTTTAACTATAAACAAATCCTCTCCTTTGTCTCCTTGCTTCCCAACGGTTCACTCTTGTTTGAATATTCAAACTTGGCGAGTGGCTCTTCTTTTCCTTGCTTCTCAAGTTTCTTCTAGGTCACGGATGGGTGCCTTGTATGTCAAGTCATTCCGTACACTTGTACGGATTGCCTTGCCTCCCAAGTAAGCCCATCCTCTTTATTTCTTTGTCTTCTTTATTACCTAAGGTCAATAAGAAACCAGCCAAGACTCCACTAGAAGATGGCTATAAGATTTTGCGTGAGGGGGAGTATGAAGACACACCATTTGATGATCCAAAGCAATACAGAAGACTAGTGGGTAAGCTTATCTATTTAACCATCACTAGACCTGATATATGCTTTGCTGTGAACCAGGTGAGCCAGCATATGCAAGTGCCAAAGGTTCATCACTGGAAAATGGTGGAAAGGGTACTCAGATATCTCAGTGGAGCTCCTGGACAAGGAGTATTGATGGGCTGTAATGGCAACACAGAAGTGGTTGGCTATTGTGATGCTGATTGGGCAGGAGATAGGAATGATAGGAAATCAACCACAGGCTATTGCACCTTCATAGGAGGCAATCTGGTCACATGGAAGAGCAAGAAGCAAAAGGTGGTTTCATGCTCAAGTGCTGAAGCAGAGTATAGAGCCATGAGGAAACTAACAAATGAGTTAGTGTGGATCAAAGGACTTCTCAAAGACTTGGGGATAGAGATCACTGCACCAATCACCATGCACTGCGACAACCAAGCTGCTATCCATATAGCCTCAAACTCAGTATTTCATGAGAGAACTAAACACATTGAGTTGGACTGCCACAAAGTGAGACAAGTAATAACCCAAGGAGTCATTCTGCCTTGCTATACAAGGAGTGAAGATCAGTTAGCCGACATCTTCACCAAAGCTGCTAGTACTAAGGTGTGTGAGTCCATCTATCCCAAGCTTGGACTCATTGATATAACCCAGGCGTGATCCCAGTGGGTTTTGCATATTAAGGTTTTAATGAGGGAAGTCTTCATGGTTTCCAAGCTTGATCAAATCTTATGGTCAAGCTTGAGGGGTAGTATTGACATGAAGACATTTAACAAGAAGAGATCAAGACAGGAACATTTGGTCTAAGTAAAGAGAAGTGATCCGTACAAGACTTGTGAAGCAAGTCTGTCCGTACAACTCCTTGGCGCCCAAGCAACCAACTCTGACCTAGCTTGACTTGGAAGACAAGGAGTTTAATTCAAATCGACCAAGAGGGATACAAACTGGTTTGAATGGTCAAGATACCCGTTGGGAAGCAGAAGCAAGTGGAGGATTTAAATATAGTAAAGATCACATGTTCCATTTAGGGTCTGTGGCTGCTGAGGACCTGTCCCTTTCTCTCGGCCAGACCACCTTTGTTTATTCTTTTCTCTTTTGTCTCCCTGTGTTTATTTATGTATTGCTCCAGACCAATATTCAGATCAAGGAAATAAACTCCTTCTCTCTCTTATTCTCTCTGTCTAGTAACACAAACTCTACTCTCTCTCTTAACCATTTCGAATCAAACTCCCTCTCTCTCACCTGTTCTTCATTATTCTTCACTCTGTTCTTCACTAAACTAACACACACATGCGCCAGCTACCATCTTTCTTAGGCACAAGGAGCACTGGAACTGCACATGGGCTTAAGCTTTCTCGGATGTGGCCCTTCTCCATCAGTTCCTCTACTTGCCTTTGCAATTCCTTAGTCTCAACTGGATTAGTTCTGTAGGCTGGACGGTTTGGAAGTGTTGATCCAGGAACAAAATCAATTTGGTGCTCAATCCCTCTTACTGGTGGAAGACCTATGGGATTGTCTTCAGGAAAGACATCATCATATTCCTGTAAAAGAGAGACAAGTTCACTCGGGTATGCCAGTGGGAGATCAGTGATGGTTAGTAGGGATTCTTTAAAGACAAGCAATAGAACAGGAGTTTGAGAGTATAGAGTTCTTTTGATTTCTCCCTGTTTGGCATAGAAGTTATGCTGCTTGCTTTGGTCTGGTTTGAGGTCGATTTCTTTCTTCTTTTGGAGATGGAGTTGATCTTGTTGAACCTCCTTAGGAGTGAGAGGTACCAAGGTAGTTTTCCTTCCTTTGAACTCAAAGGAATGCTTGTTGGTATAGCCATCATGTACCACACGCCTATCTGATTGCCAAGGCCTTCCAAGGAGGATGTGACTTGCTTCCATTGGTAACACATCACACAGGACTTCATCCTCATATCTTCCAATGGCTAGAGGCACCATCACTTGAATGGACACCTTCATCTCACCTTCCTCATTGAGCCATTGTAGCCGGTATGGTTTTGGATGCCTTTGAACTTTCAGTCCCAACTTCTTTACCATTGTTTCACTAGCAACATTAACACAGCTTCCACCATCCACAATGAGACTACAAACCTTTCCTTGCACCAAACACCTCATATAGAAAAGGTTTTCACGTTGCTCAAGTTCCTCAGTCTTGGTTTGTAGGTTCAAGAGTCTTCTAGCCACCAACAATTTTCCTCTCACTGGTTCTTCTTCATATTCTTCCTCAGGCTCATCATGATCATACTCGGATCTGTAGTCCTCAGACTCATACTCTCCGTTCTCCAGTAAGATCATGATGCGTTTGTTGGTGCACTCATTGGCATAGTGCCCTCTTCCTTGGCACTTGAAGCACTTGACATCCCTAGCTCTTGAACTGGTAGCTTCGGCCTTTCCTTTATCTCTCCCAAAGATGGCACTTGGTTTGGTTTCTTCTTTAGGATATGGCTTACTTTCCTTAGTGTAGGCTGGTTTCTCCTCTTTAGGTGTTAGATACCTTGAGGATCCATAGTTGGAACGAGAGTGTCCCTTCCTCTTGAGTTGTTGTTCCACAAGTATAGCTTTGTGCAACATCTCTTCTAGCTCAACATAGTGTTGCATCTCCACATTGTCTTGGATCTCTCGGTTGAGTCCTCCTAGAAACCGAGACATAGTGGCTTCTCTTTCTTCAGATATGTTTGCTCTCAACATCAGTAGTTCCATCTCTTGAAAGTATTCTTCTACGGTGATACAGGCACGGAAGCTGGGTCGATGGTTTGGATGGTTGATGGGTCGATCTTATCGGCAAGGATTGATATCGGATGGAAAGATGGTGATGATGGCCAACTTGCTATCCCTTTCTGTCCAATCTAACTTGAAAATAAAGGAAGAACAGTGAGTTTATGAATAACAAAAATAAGAACTGAAACTAAATTGATAAAGGAATGGAATGAGTGATGGATAAAAGTTTGATGATGGATGGATGGAAGACGATGGTGAATAGATGGTGATTGACTCTCTCAATCCGTGGGTGCTGATTGACTCTCTCAATCTGTGTCTCAAGGCTCTTGAATCTCACAAATAACCTATGAACCACGAGCTCTATAGTCTCCTAATGCTTCTCACAACTTAGAAACTAAAGAACAACTTTTATGCAAAGAAACTATCTTTGATAAAACTGAATAAAACTTCTTATTAACTTGATGATTGAGGGTGATCTTTACAATGCACGTCTATGAGCTTATATAATGCTCAGAGACAAAGATCCTAACGTTCTAAAACAATTATAAAAGGAAACACATCAAAAACTAAGCAAGAAATTGAAAATCTAGCCGTTGGAGCCTTTTGGGGGATTTTGGCTCCAAGTGAGGAATCTTGGTCTCTTTTGAACCTGGATGGTTTTAAGGGATATGTGAGCTTCCTTGGGATATTCTTGACTGCTTCTAAGGTGATTATCACGTCCAGAAATAAATGAGAAAAGAGCTGTTGGAACTGGATTGCAAGAATCTCCAAATAAGGCAGTTTGGTGTTAATGAGCATCTTCTTGATCCTATGTTGGTTGGCGCATGGTATGAACTCATAGGACTCTCTTGGATCGTGGATTATGTATTCTGGATGGTTAAGATGATCTCCTGGCTTCCATAGATAAGTTTGGGTCGAACCAAACTGACCAAGTAAAAGATCTTGGATACTTTCCTTAAATGGTGCTGGTTTGGCCAATGTGGGTAAACCAAGCATATCTTCTGGTCTAATTGGGATTGAATTGATGCAAAACCCGGATCTTCCAAATAAGGCAAGTGTAGGAATGGTTTGGCAGGTTTTGGAGATTGGGCCATAACTTCATATTTCCGTGACCATTTCTCTTCATTCTGGGCTTGTTTCAAATCTAAGAGATCCTTATTGAATTACATCAGATGTTTTGGGCCAAAGCATTTCTTTATTGGGCTTGAAACAGCTTCTAAACTCGGGTACTCGCGGATGGATGGGCTGGGTAACCTCCGGTTTGTAAAATTGATATCTTCCTGCTCCGGATATATTTTGGTATGATTCCAATTGTGGTTGACTCCTTGTTTAGTGTAGTATGCATTAAAATTTGTTTCATGGAAATATTCCTCCTTTTTGGTGAGATATGCCGTTTTGACTGAACACATATCCTGGCTGGTCCTTTGGCTGGCTGATTGGTGCAACTGGTTGGTCTCTGGTTCAGCTACTGATTGGATGGCCTCATCATACGGTCCTTGAGCCTTGAGTGAGCTTCCTTAGTTTCTGATGTAGATCACGGTGATAATGACTTGGGACAAACCGTTTGCGCATAATTGATTTCATCTCATGCCATGATTCAACTGGATTCTCCTGGTTTCGTCTCCTAGTGGTTACCAACTGATCCCACCAGCTCAAAGCATAATCATAGAACTCCGTGGCTGCTAGTTGTATCTTTTGAGCTTGAGTGTACAGCTGACAATCAAAGACCAAGTCTATCTTCTTTTCCCATTCCAAATATGCATCCGGATCAGCCTTGCCATGGAAAGGAGGTATCTTCAGTTTTAGTCCAGCAAACTCATCCCTTTGGTGTCTCCTACCATCATGATCACGCCTCTGCCTTCTCCTGCTTTCTCTAGAAGCAGAACTATGATAGCGTTCATAGTAGTTGTCAGTTTCTTGGGAACCAGCATGTTCTTGGCGTGTGGGGATTGCCCTTTCTCTTCTAGGCTCATTGCTAGTGCCTTGACCAGTAGTTTGCCTGATCTCTTGCATAAGTTCATCACGCAACTCCTTAATGTTAGCCTTCATCAGGTCTCCCATGGTTGAGATCATAGTCTGATTGAGTTGTTGGGTCATGGCCTCCATCAACAGCTTGTTCCTTCTCATCAGTGCGGCTTCCTCATCTGATTCATTCCCCATTGTTCCTGGAACAAATCAAACACTCAACCAGTAAAGAGTTCAAATCGAAACGACAAAGGAAACAAGTTTACTTGAACAAGAAGTTTCGAAACAGAAACTTGATCAACAAGTAACAGATTCAAATCGATTACTCCAAAGGATTTTGATCAAACAAGATCAGAAAACTTATCAAAGACACAATTGACTAAGGTCCTAACACAGTTTGATGATCTATGAATCAACAGAATGGATCAAAACACAAGCAAACCTTTCAATTTCGAGATCACAAACTTGTAACGTAAACAACAAGTATTCGAAACAATTTTCGAAAAAATTCGTGATCTAGAATCGTAAATCAATCAAATTTCCACGAAACAAACAAAGATCAATCGATTTAGAACCAGTATAAGAATAGATCAATCGATTTTCAGATCAGGGAACAATGATCAATCACAACAACAGAGTAGATGAATCGATCACAGATTGACTCGATGAACAAACTTATAGATTTCTCAGTTTTATAAATCAAACGATCAGATTTATCAATAGAACTCACAAGGATGAAAAGATCAATCGATAAACACAAGAACAAGATCAGATCACTCGTTATAATCAACACAAAACACAAATCGATCAAAAACTTAAGAAAATATGAAAAGATCGGATCAAAAACAGAAAGGATAACGAGAACTCCCCTTCCAGAGATGCTCTGATACCACTTAACACGTTCCTAGGATGCTTCTCTGGATTGTTTGGGATAGATCCTTGTGTAAACGAATCAAAAGACTCAAGTTTACCAAGGCTTGTGGATCGATTGGTGACACAAAGAGGTGTGGAAGATCTCCTTGATACTCCTAGGCAGTAGATCGGATATGACACACCAAACTAGAACCCTTAGTTTCCGGATATGACTCACCAGCAAGCTCTTGCACTCGACAAAGATCAGAGAGAAAGAGAGAATACAAAAGGTTTATGTTAAAAGACTGCGTGCCTTAGAATGAGGTTTACACGAGTTTAAATAGAAACCAAGGAACAGGCTCCTTTAGGTTTCGAGAATCATAATGAAATAAAAACCATAGTCTAAACTTAAACTAAGATAGAAATGTGGTCGGTCCTAATATGCATACATATCATGCATATCCTAAGATACATCAACTAGGTGATTAGTGAAGCAAACTAAGGCCTCGTTAAAAACCTAACTTTAGAAAACCCATTGGGACAAAACCAAAGGTAGGGAAAAAGAGCACACTTAGGTTTCTTGCCTAGTTGATGATCAGCTTGATAAAGAGGTAGCTTGAATGGTGGTGAGGGTGTCTTGGTTGATCAAGCTTCGGCCAAGACAATCTTCTTGTATGAGGGACATCTTAAGTAATCCTCCAATAGCTTCCTTGAGCTTCTTTGATCTGGAACGAGTCATAGGCCCTTCTGGAATAGACAATGCATCTTCATCAATTGGTTTGTCCATCAGCTCACCATCTCCATTAGTTGGCTGGTCCATGATCACATCACTCTTCCTTTGCTTTATGGGAAGTGGATAACCTTATCCATAAACGGTCACCTTTACTCAGCACCTTCCTGGAAACTTCCTCTCCTCTTCCTTTTTGCAGATGGAATATCCTAAGCATCTTCCTTACTCGCCTAAACCTCCCTTGGATAGCAAGTCTTTGCCTTTCCTAAACCTTTCTTGCCTCACACGTCTAGATGTTGCCTTGGGTTACACGTCTTGGTCTTTTTAGGGTCACTTGATGTGCCCTAACCTTCCCAAGCCTCAAACTTATCTTCAAGGATCAAATGGTCGAGTCTAAATGGTTTTGGGTCAAGTTTGGTCCGTACGGTCCGTACAGTCCGTACGGCCATACGTACAACTCACCCAAACCTTGCCCATTTGATCCCTACTCTTCACCAAAGCTTCCCAAGTTCTTCCTTAGACTTCTCAATGATGTTCCTCAGCCTCTTGCACACTTAGAAGCTGTCCACAGCCTTCTCCATACTCGTTTGCACAAGATCCTTCACACCACTCTATCTTCTTTGCTCCATCTCATGTCTCACAAGTTCGTACTTGTTTTATTGTAAACTCTTCAAGTTAACATAGAAGTTGTCGAGTTCTGGTGTATAATATCCAGAGACCTAAGGGATTCTTATTTGGTGTGTCATATCCAGATCAGTCGCCTAGGAGTATCAAGAGATCATCCATCCCTCTTGTGTCACCATTCAATCCACAAACCTTGAAGAACTTGAGTCCCTGATTCGTTCTTGCAAGGATCTATCCATCCCCATCAACCAAAGAGCATCCTAGGGGCGAATCAGAAGGTCTTGATCTGTGACCATTGCAAGAAGAAAGGTCACATGAAGGACAAGTGATGGATCCTTCATCCTCACCTAAAGCCAAACAAGTTCAAGGAACCACGACCTCAGTTCATGGATGCTAGAGCTCACTTCTCAAGTGATGGAGTTGAACCTGCCACTCTGAGCTCAGTCACCTCCAATGCTGGTATGGGAAGAGGAATGGCGAGTACATCAACCTACCCCACTGCAAGGAACCATCAAGATGAGTTCATCAAGAGGTCTGACTTAGATGCTCTCATCAAGGCCTTGAAAGAACACTCTGGTAACCCTATAACTCTTGGTATCTCACTAATTGATTCTCACATTACTGGTAGTTCAATGAATGCTCTAAAAGATGCTAGACCATTAGTTATAGACTCTGGTGCTTCTCATCATATGATTAGTGACTCAAGTTTGATTACTAATGTAGAACCTGCCTTAGGTAATGTGATGATAGCAAATGGTGATAAAATTCCAATAAGAGGAGTAGGTGATTTGAAACTGTTTGACAAAGTATCTAAGGCATTCTACATGCCCACTTTTGCTTCAAACTTACTGTCTGTTAAGAAAGTAACTAATGACTTGAAGTGTCATGTTACCTTCACTCCTAATGATGTCTATTTTCAGGATATTGAATCTAGTAAGTTGCTAGGCAAAGGTGTGACCAAGGGGGACTTGTACCTGCTTGAGGACACTCGACAAGCCTCTGATTTATCTTGTGCTTTTAATTCTGTTTCTGAATTCCCTAAAGATGTTTTGTGGCATGCTAGACTAGGTCATCCTCACTCTCGTGCCTTGAACATTCTGCTGCCTAGTGTTTCTTTTAAAAGTGATTGTGAGGCTTGTATTCTAGGAAAACATTGTAGAAGTGTGTTTCCTAAATCAATGACCATCTATGATAATTGCTTTGATTTAATCCATTCTGATGTGTGGACTGCGCCATGTGTTTCTAGAGATCAGCATAGATATTTTGTGAATTTTATAGATGAAAAATTTAAGTACACATGGATCACTTTGTTGCAATCAAAGGATAGGGTGCTAGAAGCATTTAAAAATTTCCAGAGCTATATCACTAACCATTTCAATGTTAAGATCAAAATTCTTAGATCAGATAATGGTGGTGAATACACTAGCACAACCTTCAAACAACATCTAGCTTCCCATGGAATCATTCACCAAACCAGTTTCCCCTACACACCCCAACAAAATGGTGTGGAAGAAAGAAAGAACAGACACCTAATATTGAGAAGCTTCAATGATCTGTGAAGATGGAGTCCTTGGTGGTTATTCAAGAAGAAGAAGCAACCAAGGCAGAGAAAGAAGATGATACTCAATGGAGTTTGTATCTTGGTAATCCGAGCACTTAACCCAATAAGAAGTTGGGTGAAAGGGGGAGAGACCAAGATCAGTAGGAGATGAGCTAGATGAGCTCAAGAAGAGTTAGTGGTGTACAATGAGAGTCGGTCCAGACTTGCACCACAGTGAGGGCCATGATCCAGAGTTCTTTGTTGTTGAAATTCATGAGTGTTTGTCTCATGCCAAAAGAGTATTCAGTTAACTTGTAACTGAATCCTCTTCAACCATACAACAGGAACTCACCATTCAAAGGAATAGACAACCAACTGGTGGTTGAATCCTCTTAAACAGCCTACACTATAACCAAGATCCTAGACAGAAAACTGGTTATGTGTGGCAAAGAATCTCTAGTTTGAATCTATCCTTCTGAGGTAAAACAACACTTTGAGTTTGTGTACCTAAGATTAATAGGATTTAGAATCAGTAATCTAGATTTTAAGAAAGTAAATAAAGAAGAGTTTAGAGTGAATTTGACAAGTATTAGGCTGCCTTAAGAGAGATAGAGTTAAGGCAGCCTCTAAACCCTAATGCTTAACTCCTTACATTGTGAATATTGTTTAGACACAAGCAAGAGAGAGAGAGACACGAGCTTAGAGAGAGAGAAACTTGTCTATTGATTCTGGTCAATGTTACAAGAGAGGGTGAAGGTCTTTAAATAGACAATCACTTACAATAAACAATTACTAAAACAAGGAAATATAAACAAATAATTCTGTAGGGATGAGAAGAGGCCAAAGGGGATACAGCCAAGGGGAGGCACGTCCAGAGGAGGAGAAAGGGACAGGAGAGAGATAGAGACAAGGCCTGATGAGTGAAAGTGACAGGCCAGCAACAGCTCTCCCCTTAAGCTTAACATGTGACTTTCTTCCATATTTGAATTTGAATCTGGTCAAACCCTCTACCAACTGTTTCCTTAGCTTCTGGAGACCCTCATCTCGTGTTCCCATCAGTACCTTGCCTCCCAAGGCAAGTTAGGTCATAGTAGATTGCTTGTGATCCAAGTCTGTACAAACAGAACCAGATTGGCTTCTCTTGATGAACTTATCCTTGGATCATCAACCATCTTCTTCTTCTGGTAATCCCTTTATTTATTTCAATACTCCCCCTCAAGCTTGACCATAGGAGATCCTTGGACAAGCTTGGAACTGAGAGCACTTGCCTCATTAAAAACCTAAGTGTGGAAAACCTTTAGGGATAAAACCATCACTTAGGGAAAAAGAGTGCAACTACCCTCAGCCTAGGGATTGGCAGTGAGCCAAAGGAGCTTAAGATTATTTTCATGGACTCCTTAGACTCTGGATCATGGCCTTCCTTCAATGGCAAGTAGGCACCAACGCCTTCCTTGCTTCACACTCATCACACCTTTGAGCTTCTTCTTGTGGTCAGAGTTTGTCTCCCCCTTTCTTTTGGCTTCTTGCCTTCATCATGGGTTGAGTCCAAGTCTACCTTGTTCATGAGCTCAATAGGTACCTGATGTGATCATGGACCGGATCACTAAAGAGAACAAGGAGAGTCTAGATGAGCCACATGAAGCCACATTGCACCAGCAACCTGGTGATGATGCTCTAGCCATTCCTGAAGGTCCCATGACTCATTCCAGAGTCAAGAAGTTTAAAGAGAATGTTGTTGGATTACTCACTTCACATCCACAACAAGAAAGTCTTGGACAAGGTCTGATCTGAGATGTCTTGATCACAATTCAAGCCATCTCTACATCAAGCTGAGTTAGTGTCTAGGCAAGACATGGGGTTGGTGCTCTTTTCCTTGCTTTTGGTTTTGTCCCACGAGGTTTTCCGGAGGAAGGTTTTTAACGAGGCCACAACTTGTCTTCACATCACTTAGGCCCTATCTCGGTCCAAGTCTAAAAGAATTTTACATTTTTATGTTAATTTAAGCATATCTTAAAGTTAAACTATAGTTTTCCATTTTGCTTATTTCCGAAACCCTAGAGAGCTTGTTCTCGGTTTCTTTTATTTAAAGGGTCCCTAAACCCTATTGTAACCCATCGATCTTTTAATCAACAAGTATTCTTTTCTCCTTGACGGCTCTCTCTCTCTAGAAAGTGTGTCGAGTTCTGGTGTGTAATATCCAGAGACCTAAGGGTGTCTAAATTGGTGTGTCATATCCGGTTTGTTCATCTAGGAGTATCAAGAGATCATCCATCCCTCTTGTGTCACCATTCAATCCACACGCCTTGAAGAAATTGAGTCTCTGATTCGTTCTTGCAAGGATCTATCCATTCCCATCAACCAAAGAGCATCCTAGGGGCGCATCAAGTGGTATCAGAGCAACTTTGGTTGGGAAGTGCTCGTTTTCTCTCTTATTGTTTCTGTTTCATCCGTGTTTCATCTCTATTACCTTGATTAAGCAATAGATCTAATCTGTTTAGGGCTGCTCGAGTTTCATAAGAGACTAGACAAGTTTTTAAACTTTTCCTTTTTGCTTGCGAGAAACCCCAGAGAGAGAGAAACCCTAGCCGCACAAGTTGTCTTTTTCCTTTTAGATCACTTTGTTTCATCTGTTTAACTTGTTAATCACCTTGAATACGAGTAGGTTAAGATAGTTAGGGTGCTAGAAAACCTTAGAAAAAATTAGACAAAGTTTAGAGGAATTTCCTTTTTGCTTGGTAGGCGGAAACCCTTTTCCTTTTTACCTAGCCGAGTTGTTGCTTTTTGCTTTTGTCTTGCAAAACAAGCTTGCTTTCGTGTTCTACTTTTTCCTTTTTACTTGTCTTGTTACCTAGAAACCTTTTACTGGTTATTTTTGTTTACCTTCGTGCAGGAAGCATGGGATCCGAGTCTGAAGAAGAAGCTGCACTCGTTAGGAAGAACAAGCTTCTCATGGAGGCTATGTCGGCTCAACTCAATCAGAACATGGTAGCAACCATGACCGAGATGATGAGAACCAACCTCAATGACATCCGGAGAGAGCTCAGAGAAGACATCAGGAGAGCTACTGGTCAAGTTCCAAACCGGGAGACTAGGAGAGAAGAGCGACCTCACGCAACTCGCCAAGAGCATGCCGGTTATGAGGAGACTGACAATGAGTATGAACACCTCAGTTCATCCTCAAGACAAAGCCAAAGAAGACATAGGCGTGTCCAAGAAAGAAGAATGAACCAGGGAGATGAGCTTGCTGGTTGAAGATAAAGATACCCCCATTCCATGGCAAAGCTGATCCGGATGCCTACCTTGAGTGGGAGAAGAAGATTGAGCTAGTCTTTCAGTGC
>CAJHQP010012285.1:0-12535 GCA_905132765.1 Moricandia arvensis
TATATTGTAGATAATTATAGTCCTTAATGAAAAAATATAAATTCTTGAATACTTATTTTAAAAAGTTCTCCTGTTTTTATGGTCAATGATATCAAATGATAAATGACTATTTGTATTCTTTTCTGCTTATTTACTTGTATTTAAATTATAAATTATATAAATATTTTAATATTTGTTTCAGTTATAATATACATGATGTAAATGATTATATATTTCTTTAAAGTACTTAGAATATAAATATATTAGTGCAACAAAAAGATTTAATTTTATATTTTTTAATATTTATGCTAAAATATTAGTTAAATTTTTAAAATTATAATTGGTTTGGGTTTAAATCATCTTTAATCATTAAAATGTTTGTTTAAAATTACGTTAAAACAATATTTAAAATATAAAATTGACAATTGGTTTGTGTCTAATTCATATTTAATCATTAAAATATATGGACTATTTAATATTGGAGAAATTGTCAAAAATACCACTTTCCTTATACCACTTTTTAAAAATACCTTAATCACTTTTACCCTTGTATTTAAGAGGAAAACACACACTTATAACCATTGGATTAATTAATCTAAGACTTAGGGTTTAGAGTTAAGGGGTGGTGTAGGATGCGGGTAGGGTTTAGGGATGTAAAATTTAGGATTCTAATTAATTTTAAAAAAAATTACCTCTTAAAAAGTGATATTTTTGAAAATGTCTCTTTAATGATGGTAAAAATGAAAAGTGTTACAACGTGGTAAACTTGAAATTCTTCCTTAATATTGTGCTAATATATTTAGTATAATTAATAAGAGAATGATAAATGTGGATTGTTTAATAAATTTTCAATAATTAAAGTTAGGTGTCAATTTGTAATGAGTCTATTTGATGAGGTGGCAACCTCACATGAGAGAAGGGGAATTTTCAAAAATACCACTTTCCTTACCACTTTTCATTTTTACCTTCATTAAAGGAACATTTTCAAAAATACCACTTTTTTAGGGGATTTTTTTTTTTAAAATTAATTAGAATTCTAAATTTTAAATTCCTAAACCCTACCCCCACCCTACACCATCCCTTAACTCTAAACCCTAAGTCTTAAATTAATTAACCCAAGAGTTATAAGTGTGGTTTTCCCTCTTAAAAAATAAGGGTAAAAGTGATTAATGTATTTTTGAAAAGTGGTATAAGGAAAGTGGTATTTTGGGCAATTTCCCATGAAAGAAAGCATTGCTTTATATATAAAGATAAGAAATAAAAGTCTTATTACAAAATTTATTCTAAATTTTTTATCAAACACACCTTATAATAAAAATAACTAACTTTTTTTTTTGCAAGATAATTGTTTTATAACGTCTGGATCTAAAATTTCAAATGTTTCTAAAATACGTCGAACTCAAGATATATTTAAATTTGAGTATTTCAAGTTCATGTATTATACTACTAATTAAATTTTTAATTATATCCCAATTAATTATTATAAATTATATATATTATAAGAAAATTTATTTTAGTGATTGTTGCTTGCATGTATTTCCCCTCTTAAAACATAAAACTTACCTTCTCGATGTTTTTATTTAAAAAAATTATTTAATTCAGACAAACCAATATTGCATATAATATAATCTTACATATCTTCAAATACACTCAATCATAATAAAACATTATATTCCTATAGAAAACAGTATGTTCTACATTTAAAGAAAATGCAATATTGAAATGATATATATTAAGTTTAGGTAATAGTTTGATGATATACGATAAAACGACATATATTCAAAAATAATAAATACTACATTTATATTGTACTTCTTAGTAGAATTCACCATTAAGAAACTCACGTAGTATAGTATTAGTATTTAAAAAATTTAGATGATTAAAAGTATGATATAATTAGAAAATAACCAAACTAATATGGAAGTGTTTATACATTTCTCATTTACAAAGATCTACCATTATAGAAAAAAATTATGTAATATTAAATTAATATTGTGAAAAATATAACAATCTGGATTTTTAAAAGCATATTAATCTTATAAATATAAATACAAAATATGATATTACATTTAAATTGTATAAATACTATTTATATCTATGAATATGCGGACATCCACTTAGTATTGTGTTAAATCTATATTATCTGATAAAGCGATCATTTTATAGTCACATTAGTCTATATAAACTAGTTGTTAGCATTTTATCGGATCCATGCAAAACTCAATGAATAACTATATGGTCCAAAACTTTTTATTCAGAAAATCTATAGAAACAGATTCAAATCGAACTTGGAAACCTGAATGCTTAGAACTATTATCATATATTTCTATTCATAACTTAGTTGTAATTAATTCTATTTTAAAACTTTATTTTGAGACATTTTTAGGTGATGAAATTTTAGATATTAAGTTTGAGATATAGACAATATTTACTTATTTGGTTTGGTTACTTCTAGTTTAGTGCCGGTTCTTATACAATTTGAATGAATTTGATGGATTTGGATTAAAAAACATTAAGAAAACAAACTAAATCTAATAATGTCTAAAACGTTTTACGTATACACATTTGAACCAGTGTTTCAAAAAAATATACACATTTGGAACCAAACCAATAGAAATCAAACCAAAACTGTATATGTCTAATCTAGTAAAAGTAAACCAAAAAAATCAAACCGAACTGAAATAGAGAAAATAGTTTGAATTTGATAATATAAATAAACACAATGATCATCAATTATATATAAAAGACCTTGTCTCACTCCTGGCGGGGACTCATCATCAATTTGATGCCTCTCAACATGACACATGTCCGTTCATCCAAAACGCTTTATTTCATTAATAATATATCTCTAATATTTGTGGGCTATGTTTAGTGGGTTTGTTGTTTTACTCAATTTCAAACCCGATAACGAGAAAAGTGAATCAATCTTCATCATTTTCACGCAAAATTTTAAGGTTCGTTCCTCTGCGATTTTCAACGACGACAAAGTTCTTTGACACAAACAATGGAGTTTTTAAAGGTTGATTGGCTAAAATCGGCGTTAAGGATCTTTTTATGGGTCTTCAAATAGCGTCGTTTCGTATTTCGTCCTAATGAATCGAAACGTTCTAAGTTCCAGATTCATCACCTTTATCACCTCATCCACATTAACCACGATCTGACATTCAATGCAAAATTCTCTTCTGCAAGGCGGTGTATCTTCACCTATAAAAGGTAAACCTTTTTTCCCTTGAAAATCCCTTAAACTTCGATTGAATGATGATCTAAGGCGTAACAAAGTCGAATAAGGTGTGACTGGTGGCCATGAACATACACGACCTGATCTATGCTTAGCTTGGATTATATAAAAGACCTTGTATATCTCCTAGCGAGGACACTTCAGAAATTCAATGCTCTCAACATGACACGTGTCCGTTCATCCAAAACGCTTCGTTTCATTTATAATATATCTCTAATATTTGTAGGCTATGTTTATTAGGCTTCCTGTTTTACTCAATTTCAGACCCGATAACGAGAAAAGTGTATTGGTCTTCATCATCTTCACGCAGAATTTTAAGGTTCGTTTGTGACAACCTTTCCCACGGACCCAGGCTCACAGCCCTACAGGACATCGACCCTAACACCTCACCATGGGAGGAAACGCCTCTACATCCACTGATAGGTTATTGGTGCGCTTGGCGTTGCTCGAACCCAAGACCCCACCCTTTAAAAACTCTCTCACAGAACAAGTTGTTATTTGCAGGTCAATTGGTAACAGCTTGTCCTGTAGGAGGGTTGTTAAAGGGTGGATCTTGGGTTCGAGTAACGCTATGCGCGCCAATAACCTACTGGTGGATGTGGAGGTGTTTCTTCCCACAGTGAGGGGTTAGGATCGATGCTCTGCAGGGCTGTGAGCCTAGACGTCTGCATGACAGGTTGTCACATCGTTCCTCTGTGATTTCCGATGACGGCGAAGTTCTTCGACACCAACAATGGAGTTTCCAAAGGTTGAGTGACTAAAATCGGCATTAAGGATCTCTTTATGGGTCTTCAAATAGCATCTTTTAGTATTTCGTCATAATGAATCGAAACGTTCTGAGTTCTAGATATCTCGCCTTTATCACCTCATCCACATTAACCACGATATGACATTCAATGCAACATTATCTTCTGCAAGGCGGTGTATCTACACCTATAAAAGGTAAACTTTTCTCCCTTGAAAATCCCTTAAACTTCGATTGAATGATGATATAAGGCATAACAAAGTCAGATAAGGTGTGATTGGTGGCCATAAATATAGACGACCTGATTTGTGCTTATCTTGGGTCTTCCTTTCAGATTTTCAGAGCCTATTGCTTTCTACGGTGTGATTGGTGGCCATGGTGGATCTGAGGCATCATGATATGTAAAATAGAATGCAAAAAGATTGTTCTTTGAAGACGCTGAACCGCCCTCTATTGTGACCACCTTTTTCTTGCAAGAACCAGAGAGATCTCACCGTAAAACTTATAGACGATCTGATCTAGCCATAGAAGAAGAACAAGTTTTTAGTGCTTCATGTGGACCAACAGCCTTCACCGTTTTTCTGATTGGAAATCACTTAGTGGTTGCTAATGCACCTGATTTTCGTGCCTCAACAGGAAAGGAGAAGATTTTGACATGGAAAGGAGAAGCTTTTGAATCGTCGGATAATATGTATTGGCAGTCAAATGATTCATGCCGTCGGCCTACCCCTCAGAGGAGAAGAATACAATTATGTGTGTTTCAGATGAATCCCGAGCATTGTTACGGCATACGGGCGATCAGTTTTGTGTATATGTTTGGTTGAAGCTCCATTTTTTGTCCTGGTGGAGGGATTTTGGTAAAGTTTATATTTTATTTCATGAATGTGCAGTAGTAAAAGGAATGTGTTTTTGGTTTACGATTTTATTTGTAGTCGAGCACTAACTCTTGGTTTCTGTATTTTTGTTGAAACAACTTCTCAGACTTAAGATCAATGTATAGTTTTACCTTTTCCATGTTATATTTTGGAGATTTCTGTTAGACCATTCATTATGGTTTAAAATTGTGTTTGATAATTCGATGTATGTTGTTCTCTGGATTAGCAAAAATTAGTCTGAAGTTCAGGGAGAGTAAAGTATGTGGATCTGCATTCTATAGAACCATGGTAGTTTCAAGTTTTTGATGGTGCTCTTATGCATCTTAGTTGTACAACTTAATATCATTTGGCATCCTTAACTTTGTGGAATCCCACCATGTTCATTGCTTTTATAGTTCTTATTTTTGTTTTCTGCAATTCATGACTGGAACATGATATCACATTATCTAGCAGGATTTGAGCAAGTTTATGTTTCTTTTTTTGTATTTGGAACTACCTGCCACAGATGGTATATAATTTTATTTTCTTTATTTGTATTGATAGTAAAAACCAAAATTACAACTGAAATATTATTATCTTTATGTATTTTATGAGGCTTCACAGCCTTTTAGGATGCATTTTTGTTCATGGATCTTATTCTAATGTGAATCTTGCTTGATAATCCTCAGTGACAGCAAAGTCTTTCTAGGTGACCAAATTACCGAGTATACATTTTCTTTTTTTCTGCTTTAGTTAAAATGTTTTAGTTTTATATCCTTTTTGTTGGATCACTATTTTTCTTATTCATATCACATGACAAATAGAGTTAAAGAGGCCGAAGTAATGGCCACATTTCTAAATTTTTAGAATTATGATGTAGTAATGATAAAAAATTTGTTTGTTGTGACGATGAGACTTCTTTTACCCAAATCAATGACCAGAAAGTGCCTTCAAAAACACAAATAATCAAAATACCAGTCAAATTTATAAAATCATAAAATAAAAAGAACAGATTCAATGGACATTTGTTGGTAATGTTTCGGAGATCTCTCAATCCCAACTACGTATTACAAAAGAATTATCCCTAAAAACACAAGAGGAAGACATGATTTACTCATCAGTGGTTCTAAGAGGTTGAGGAAGAAGAATTTGTAGTAAGATTAAGCTAAAGTGTTCTCCTGTGCAATGACTTAAGATATCTAATGTAATTAGGGATAACTATAGGTTCATATAAATCTATGTGTCTTTGTTTTTCCCACAGTCTCCATCTAGAGATCATGATTTCTACCATAATAGAATATATAAATTAGGAGAAATGTTACATATACTCTAATCCCTACAAAAAGTAGAATTGGTTCGTATGCTCCAAGATCTTTTAAAGAAAATAGGTATTTCCCAGTTTTGAATATGGTCTGGCAATAATATAAGTAACTGCCTAAATAACAAATCTAAAATTTCAAGTTAGTGAAAATCATAAACTAAATACTAATTATTTTCTTGCATATATGTTGACAATTAAATTGGTGCATTCATAATATCAATTTTATTTTGTTTAAATTGTCACGCAAAACATTTTTAAAAACCAAACATCATTATCATGCACATGGCTTACAGATGCAAACCAAACACACAACCAACCAGAGCTTTCAAAATTCTTATAGCCTAAGAGGCGTTATTGGTTTATGTATTTTGGTGTATTTAAAAATTCATATAGTATTTACAAATCAATGTAAAATGTATTGATTTTCAAATCTAACATATAAATTTTAATTAGTATTTACAAATCCGGAGATTATCATTCGGATTTGAGTCTTTGTATTATTAACAAAGAAATTCATACAATCCATTCAAATATCTTATAAAAAAATCTATTGGTAAATCCGGATGATTGAATAACACATGATTTAAATTAGAATTCATAAATCATAAAACCAGTAACACAATAATTTTAATATAGATTTTAAAATCATAGAACCAACAAAAACACTTGATTTAATTTAGATTTCTAAATCTATTAAAATACATGAATCAATAACTCCCACTAAAAACTAAATGACCCTGTGCGCATGTTCAAAACCTTCCTTTCCACAAGTTTGTTGAATATGAAATTAATAAATATTCATAGTTACAAAACCTACCTCTTTTGTAAGTAGTTACAAGATTTATTAAGTAGTCATATAATCATTAACAATTATTGTTATGCATAAATTAACAACTTAATAATATATTTAACATTATATATATGTTAGTTATTAGTTTAAGTATAATGATATTTAAAAAGAAAACTAAATTATTTAGATGTTAATATATAATAAATAAATGACATTTAATTAGGTCAATGTTAAAGCATTATTTTTTGAAAAATATTTTTTGAATTACATTAAATTCGTCTTACGGGTAGAATATGTTTATGTTTCTAAGTATCTTGAATACCAAATTTAAGGTTATTGTATTTAATTAAATGTGAAAGTTTTTAAAAATACTAAAATAAAAGGTCCAATCATAATTTTAATACTGATATGAAACTAAAAATATATATACTTGCATTGTCTAACAAAATAATATAAAATAATCCGATAACAAACAAAATTAGCATTATGAAATTAGATAACTTATACTAAAACAAACAGATTAATATATTTATACCGATATAACAAAAATAGAACATGACTCCATTAATAATCGCAACAATCATATTAGAAATTTTAGTTAACCCTAATAAAACTGATTTTGAGTCTTTTACAACAAACGAGTTCAATAGAAAAGAACGATAAAATACTAAATAAAATTATAAAAATAATATTTTATACATAATTAAAATAAAATCATATAAACTAAAATAAAATAAAATATAATAAATAAATTCTTACGCGAAACTTGGACATCCCCTGGTATGTAATAGAATATATATTATATGATAATTAATGATTTGATTAATATTAGAAAAAAATATAATAAATACTATTTTCAGAAATACCACGAATATGGTTCTCTTGTTCAAGTTTGGATCAGAATCTAAAAGAGTGCCCAATTTAACAACGTCCAAAAAGTTATACACATTTGGAACTGAACCAATAGAAATCAAGCCAAAACTCTCTACGACCCGAACTTAAATGCCCTCAACATAAACCAACACAAGACTACATACGGATTTGTAAGACTTAAAATTCACTAATTTGCCATATTACATCGATCGATCACAAGAGACAATTTTTTCTTTTTTTTTTACAACTAAGGCCGAGAAATACTCTTACATGCAGATAAGAAGAAACATCTCAAGACCAATCCATCTTTGTTACATGATTACAAACCAGAAAGTAAATACAAATCATTAAAAGTAAATCACTCCCAGATTTTTTTTTTAGAAAAAGAAGAAGAAAAGGACTGTTTTACTCCTTGGTGAATTCCAAAATAGTGGTAAGTCTCGGTTTCTTGTATCTTCTAAGAAGCAAAGAAGAGCAAACAACACTGACCGATGAGAGTGCCATACACGCTCCAGCAGCCCATGGCGGCAGTTGCACCCTCAGAACCGGGAAGAACACTCCTGCTGCTATCGGGATCGACACCACGTTGTAAGCCATGGCGAAAACGTAGTTTAACCTGATTCGTGTTAAGGTTTTGCGAGAGAGATCAATGGCTGTTATAACATCTTCCAAGTTGTTTCTCATCAGCACGTAATCAGCTGCTTCTATGGCTACATCAGTCCCTGCACCAATGGCCATCCCTACGTCAGCAGCTGCTAGAGCCGGTGAGTCATTGATTCCATCTCCAACCATGGCCACTGTGCTTCCGTCTTTTTGCAATGAACGGATCACTTCAGCTTTTCCTGCTGGCATTACTTCAGCTCTTACATCTTCGATACCAACCTGCACTCATGCAGAACCAAACCGTATTGAAACCGAGATATAGGACCAGCATAACCAAACCAAACCGGAACCAAAACACAAAACAACCAAAATGCCCCCACAGATTGTGAACTGGGAGTTTCTTTACCTCTTTGGCGACTGCTCTTGCTGTTCTCCAGTTATCACCAGTAACCATTATGGGTCGCACACCCATTCTAAGGAGACCTTCCACGACTACAGCAGCTTCTCGCTTTAGCGGATCAGCGACTCCCATCACACCGACTAATTCACCGTTATAGGCTACAATGACTCCTGTCTTTGCGCTTTCTTCAAGCTCCTCTACAAACTTCTCTATGTGGTCTGGGATGGTTATGGAGTTTTCTGACATAAGTTTACGGTTTCCTACCTGATCAATGAGAGAGAGAAATTTTTTATTACAGTTTCCAGACAGGACCAGAAGTAAGAAGTTGATGTAATATATTATGAAATCTTAAACTCAACCAGAATCAGCTTGTTGTTGACTAAGCACTGGATGCCTTTCCCGGGAAGAGCAGAGAAGTCTGATGTATCGAGTAACCATCCAGCGTTTTGAGAGACTTTGTTACTTGTTTCGCCATCCTCGGTAGATTCATCAAAGAAATGGAAATGACGAGCGTACTCAACTATAGCTTTTGCCAATGGGTGTTCACTGCTAGCCTAAAGACACCATCAAAAAGCTTTAGTAATCGTTTATGTATCACTAAACAATCCAAGAAGCTAAAGCAAGAAAATGTAACTTACCTCAGCAGAGGCAACAAGTGTGAGGAATTCTCCACGGTCCATCTCTGAGAAGACTTTTGCGGTTGTCACAGTAGCTTTCCCTTGCGTTAAGGTGCCTGTTTTGTCAAAGATTACATATTTCACTTTGTGAGCTTTCTCCAATGCATCTCCTCCTTTGATCAATACACCATTGGTTGCTCCAACTCCTGTTGCCACCATGACAGCGGTCGGTGTTGCCAAGCCGAGTGCACAAGGACAAGCAATTACCACAACGGATATTGAGAACATCAGCGAGAAAACAAAATGAGTTCCGTTTTGGGGCAGCCATTCGTCTGGGTAAGCTCCAACAGCTCCACCAATTGACCTACAATATCATTTGACTCAAGAAAATGAGAACAAACTAATCCCACATGTCTTCCATCTCGGAGAATAATTACACCTAAGGTACAAGAACTCACCAGCCCACCAAAGTGAACAATGCCAAAGTGATCACCACCGGAACAAAAATACTTGCAACCTGGAAATGAGGATACATTTATTGCCAAATGAAGAAGCAATACCACCAATGGATGGCACAATAATTCACGTGTTTATATAGTCTACTTACATAGTCTGCAAATTTCTGAATAGGAGCTTTGGACATTTGGGCTGTCTCCACCAAACTAATAATCTGGCTCAGAACTGCATCAGATCCCACTTTTGTAGCTTTAATGTGAAGAACACCATGCATATTGATGGTACCGCCGATTACTGGTGAATCAACCTCTTTAGATACAGGAACGGATTCACCAGTCACCATACTTTCATTGACGTAACTTGAACCCCACACCACAACACCATCTGCAGGGATCTTTCCACCAGGTAGAACTTTTAATGAATCACCAGGCTGGATCAGTAATGCATCTATCTCTCTTTCTCCTACAAAAATGGAGGAAAAGTATGGAACTGAGCTTAAACAAAGCCGAATGTTGATGTTGTTAGTTGTTTTTGTAGATCACTGGGTCACTGGGTCAATTAACAATTCTGTCACATACTAATTAACAATTCTCAAAAAGATTAAATACCTTTGCCTTCGATTAAAATTGCTGTTGCCGGAGTAAGTTGTACTAGTTTCTTCATAGCATCTGAGGTTTTCCCCTTTGCAAGAGATTCCAAATACTTTCCCAGCAAGACAAATGTTATCAACATAGCGCTTGCATCAAAGTACGTTGGTGACCAAAAGCCAGTGACTGCCCCATATAAAAGAGCCCCAACAGAGTAGAAGTAAGACGCAGATGTGCCCAGAGCGACCAGCACATCCATGTTAGTTGAACCATTTCGAAGAGCTCTCCATGCCGCAACATAGAAACGCTTGCCAATAACAAACTGAATAACACTTACCAAGGCCCATTTCAACCAATCACCAACCATGAAGGGTCCACATCTCCATACTAGTACGGTATCAAAAAGAGCAATGTGGGGGCAGATCACTTGAATGAAGAAGAGTGGAATCTGTAATTGTAAGAATCATAATTAATGCATCATAAATGAGTGTGTGCATACCATAAAGGATCAGAACCAGATAAGTAACTCACACTGAGAGAAAGACTTGAGATAAAACGACGAAACATAAACGAGGCCTCTCCAGTATCTTTAGAAGTCAACCTTTCGTAAGGGCTCATAACACGCAACTTGAACTTCCCATACCCTTCTCCCTCAATCCCATCAACCAAGGATCTCGAACTCACAACTTCAGGATCAAACACCACCTCAAGCTCTCCCGTTATCCTGTCAAGACGAAACTGTCTAACCCCAATCAATCTAGTAAGTATACCTTCAAGAATCTGAGCATCAAGCTCATTCATCACACCATCAACCCTTAAAAGCAGTTTATCCTGCTGATTACTCTGCACAAGCGAACCCTCGAAGCCAGCATCTTCAATCGCAGTCACGATATCATCTTTCCTGATCACATTAGGATCATACTCAACTTCTCCTAACGAAGTAGCTAAAGCCACCACTGCTCTTTTCACCCCAGGAAGATCTCTTAGAATACCTTCAACAGAGTTAACACAAGCTGCACATGTCATGCCTCCAATAGTGAACTGACCCACCAAAGTAGCTTGTGTCTTTGCCCCAGAAGCAACAGGCTCAGCCAAAATCTCAGCCTCAAATCCAGCATCCTCGATAGCCTCTTTAATGTCCTCTTCCTATTAAAGATCAAATTTTTAAAGCTTAACGCGTTCAAGATCTAAACTTGGAAATAATAATTAAAAAAATCATGAATGTTCAGACAATAAATGAAAAAAAAAAGGCAAAACCTTGACTAAGTTGGGGTCGAAGAGGACATCGGCTCTGTTCTGTAATAAAGCGACGGAGGCTTTGAAGACGCCGTTAACGCTCATCAAAGCGCCTTCGACGGAATTAGAACAAGCGGCGCAAGTCATACCGGTTACAGCGACCTGAATCTTCCGCAGATTGTTTCCACCAGCACCTCCTTCCTCGATCGTACTGATAAGATCATCGTTCTCGTCGTCGTAGGAATCGAGAAGACGAACTTCCTCCATCGCGCCGATCTCCGCAGCACTGTCACCGGAGATGGGAGTAAGCTGTAAATCCCGTCTACTCGGCGCCATTTTTCCGATGTGAGCAGACGGAGAGAATTGGAGCGAAATCGAAAGATGGAATTTGAGATTTCAGAGGCACATTTTGTTTTGCTTTCTTATTATGTAGAAAATAATGGAGTTCGAGAGATGGGACAAGGAAGGTGGAGAAAGCAATTCGTCAACTAAAACACGCACCTAATTTGACTATTTTACCCCTGAAGGTATTGGGTTATTTACATGTTGATGAGATTCTTTGTGCTTAATTGCACATAGGATTTGGCAAAATACCCATATATTTCGATTTAGTTGGCTATTCACTGCTATTCGAACAAAAAAATTCAAAGAAATGAAGCAAATCAAACACTAATACGTAAATCCGTACAAAATAATATTAATATTTGTAAGAATTGATATCTGCTCCTGTCCTTTATATGGTATATATATACATTTATTTAAAGAATTATATATAAAATTATGTAAATATTATAATTTTATGTAGGATTAAAACTATTTTTATTGAATTTATTATA
>CAJHQP010012286.1:0-12530 GCA_905132765.1 Moricandia arvensis
GTATAGAGACTACAACACCAATCACAATGCACTGTGATAATCAAGCAGCTATTCACATAGCATCAAACTCAGTGTTTCATGAGAGGACAAAGCACATTGAGGTGGATTGTCACAAAGTAAGACAAGCAGTAGAGCAACAGATCATCCTACCATGCTACACAAGAAGTGAGGATCAACTAGCTGATATCTTCACAAAAGGAGCAAGTACCAAAGTTTGTGAGTTCATCCATCCAAGGTTAGGACTCATAGATTTGGCCAGATCATGATCCCTTAGCCATGAAGCATCTACTATTTCCTTTGTGTGTTTTTATCCCACTTGGTTTTGCACACAAAGGTTTTAATGAGGGATGTCTTCATGGGTTCCAAGCTTAACCATATCCTGTGGTTAAGCTTGAGGGGGAGTATTGACATGAAGACATGAATAAAAGATGGAGACAAAGAGAAGAGATGCATTTGGGCGAGTTGGAATGGTTTGGTCCGTACAGACTTGGAACACAAGTCATTCCGTACAAGACTTGACTTCCAAGCAAGCAAGTGACCTAACTTGGGTTGGAAGGCAAGGAAGTGGTTTAAACTCGACAAGAAGAGTGTCAGTTGGTCAAGAGAGACGTTGGAGACTTTTGGAAGCAAGTGGGATTCAAAAATAGATCAGATCACATGTTATACTTAGGGGAGGAGGAGCTGTTTAGGTCATGTCACTTTCAGGCTCCACTATCTCGACCAAGCAGCCTTATTATACTCTTATTCTTCTTGTCTGCATCCTACTTGTTTTGTCTTTAAATATTGTATCTCTGGAAACTGAATCAAGCAAGGAAAACAATCCTTCTTTACTCTTATTTTCGAATCACTCTCTCTCTCTTCTCTCTCTTGAGTTTCTTCACTCCCTCTCTCTTGTTCTTCACACTGTTCTTCATTTTCTTACATGGACACACAAGGCGAGGTCATCACCTAAGTCTTGAGGAGACTGGTGACCTTAAGGCACTGGTACTGAAAGGAAAGGGTTGATCAGTGGTTGTATGTGCAGTCCTTGGGATGTTGCACTACTGATCTTAAAGCTCAAAACGGCTCACTTCAAGCTTGGACCTAGACTCAATCCAAGCTTGAGGAGGGGAGTTAAGTGAGCTACCTGAATATCCTAAGTACAGTGACCTATGTTCCTCCTTACCATTGCAAGCAAACTGAAGAAGGAGCCAACCGGGTCTAGGCAGTGGCATGCTTAGTCAAGAGACTGTTCAGAGCAGTCTTGGCTGTGTATGAAGAAGGATATTCTATCAATGCGGCTTCTAGAGTGAGTTGGTTGAAGAGATAGCTGATGAATCAACCAGCAGTCCATCAAGTTGGCGAGTGATGAAGGAAGGTTGCAATGGTTTGTTCAGGCCGGATCATGAAGCTTCAAACCGCCCAAGTTCGTTCCTTTAAAGAGGTCTCAAGCTTGAGGGGGAGTGTTAAAGAGCTTCAGTGATCCGAGAGGAGTTCAGCAAGTGAGGGATTCAAGTGGCATGTGAAGAGCAGCGACTCCTCACCATTTAGACAAGGGAGTAAACCTGAACTTATCTTTATATACATTCATGTTAGGTTTATCTCTTGAGGACTGATACACTTGTGGAATGATGTATCAGCTACTGGTTACTCTATCAAGGATGATCTGGTGTGTCCGAGCACTTGAACCTATCAGGAGGATAGGTGAAAGGGGGAGAGACCAAGATCAGGCCGAGTTGAAGAGTACCATGGCTTGAGCCTCACTGAAGATGATCAAGGTCGTTTCCTAGCTTCTCTAAGATGGCTGTGAAGTCAGTTGAGAGGGGGAGACCCAAACCGGGTCTATGAAGAGGTCAAGAGAAGGTTCATGAGTGCACAAGATGTGTAGATCATTGCTGCACCAGTTAGGCCATGATCCAGAGTTCTTTGTGTCCACCACACTGATTTAGACACAAAGAACTCAATGGCCAATCCCTAGGCCTTGAAGGAGCTTACTCTTTTCCTTATGAGGGTTTTATCCCTAAGGAGAGTTTTCTCTCACAAGATTTTTAATGAGGAGTGACTTCAGGGTTCCAAGCTTGACTCAGGATCTATAGAGTCAAGCTTGAGGGGGAGTGTTAAGCCTGAAGTGATAATCTGATCACTAAAGGTTATGAGCAAAGAAAGGGCCAAACCATTGTGGAAGTTCTGTCATGAACTAAGGAAGGTCCAGGAGGCAATGCTGAGCTAGAAAGAGGTTCAGGAAGGGTTTACAAGGAAGGAAGAAGGCTTGGGTGAAGTTTGGAGTCGATTGGACGATGTGCAAAGTTAGGGCGGTCCGTACTGTACGGTCGTACAGTCCGTACGGCCGTACGGACGGGCGAGGCCCAAAAGTTCACTTTCCAACCATTAGAGCATAAGTTGGGTCTGTGCAAAAATGGGGCGAAATGTGTACGGCCAGACCTAATCCGTACACATCCATGGAGAAGCTTGATGCACAAGGCAAGAAGAACCCTAGAAGGAAGAAAGGAAGAAGAAAGGAAGAAGACAAGAAGAAGAAGGAATCTAGATGGCATCTAAAAGGGATCAGGCGAGATACCCTTTGTTGCTTACCTTTTGTGGATAAGGAAGAGCCTTATCCAGGCTGGAAAGTGTTAAACCTGAAGTGAGAAATGGACCACTAAAGGCCATGTGCAAAGTTAGGGCTAAAACCCATTAGAAGTCTGATCAAGGACTAAAGAGTGTCCAGAAGCTTATGCTGAGCAAAAACAAGGTTCAAGGAGGTCTTATGATCAAGAAGGAAGTGTTTGGGAAGATTTGGGAGCCATTGGGCGAAAGTGCAAAAATAGGGTCGACTGTACGGACAATCGTACGGCCTGTACGGCCAGTTGTACGGCCTGTACGGCCTTGTACGGACATGGTCGACCCAAAACACTTCCTGGTTTAACTTTTGGGTGAGTTTGGGCAATGTGCAAAATCCGGGTCAAGGTGTACGGACGGGTGGTCCGTACACAGTCCGTACGGTCGAGAAATAAAGCAGTTTCGGGTTTGTCTTTGGTTTGATCACTTTAAACCAAAGCAATTCGAATCCCTTGTGACTGATTGAAGCTAAGGAGGCAAGGGATCATTTGGGACGAGATGGATAAGAGGAATATGCTCTCAAGATGCTTATCCAAAAGAAGGAATGAACTTGGACTGATCATTGGCCAGGTTCATGTGCATTGCTGGCCTATTCCTGGCCAAGCTTTCCTAGGCGCGCCTGGGCTGTCTCCAGCCTGTATGAAGACCATCTGACTTCATCTAAACCGTCCATTCTCTCAGGCTTTATCAGCCCTTAGATATAGGTTAATGTTTGCTTCTTGTATTGCCTATAAAGGCCTCATTATCAATTGTAAACGAATTAAGTGAGAGAGTGGGGTTTCCCCTCCTCCTTCCTATTCTTTTCTGGGTTCTAAATCTCTGTTCTTCACTCTCTTAGTCTCTGGTTCATCATGTCTTACGAATCTCTCTTTAGTCTCATTATTCTCTTAGTCTCTTCCACAATCTTATTCTCTCATCAAGTCTTCTCTTCTCCTTGTTATTACAAGATCAGTTCGAACCTGTTGAGGTTGAAGCTTCTCACACAACCCACGGCCTGAACTCTGATAAACTTTCAGAAAGGAATAGCTGAATGTGGACTGGTCTATGGACAGATACATGAGTCGTGGTGGCTTATTTCCAGCCATACTCTTCTCCCTTTAGCCAGCAAGTGACAGCCTGTCCAAGCATTTCTGGCCATGTATTTTGAATTATGTTTGACTGCTTTCTCTCTTGTTTGAATCCCTTGTAAACCCTAATATATCCTCATTTCTCTATTTAAAGAGAGCATTGGCTAGTGTAATAGATAAGCAGAATAGGGGGTTTCCCCTTTCCTCTTCACAAACTCTTAGTCTCTCTCTCTAATCTCCATAAATCTCTAAATCTCTGGTTCTCTCTCTCTCATCAGTCTCACTCTCATTTCGACCTAAACAAGCTCTCATCTTCCCATTGGGGTTTCTCTCACTTACACAACCAGAACCTCTGTAAATCTTTCATTCTTGATAGTAAAGCTTGAGGGGGAGTCTTGAGATGAAGAACCAAAGAGAGACAATGTAAGAAAGGATGATGAAGACAGAAGAATGATCAAGATGGAGTTCTCCATACAATTTGATCATATCTTTACCTAAAGTGGAGTGCAAGGCAAGCAAGGTTTAGAAATGAACAAAGAGTGTAGGGCAAGTATTCAGGAGAGTCTTATGACCCTTTCTGGTCAATATGGACGTTGGAGGAAGCTGCCAAGAAGAGAAGTCACATGTTGCCTTAAGAATTCAAATGCAAGCAGCTGTCACTTTCACTCCCTAAACCTGTGCCCTTGTCTCTTTCTGTTTAGTCTTTATTTTATTCTTTCTGGTTGTCTATATATTATGTAATATGGATCTGAATACAAGCAAGGAGAATCAGTCTCCCATTCTCATTACACACTCTCTCTCTCTCTCTCAAACTCGTCCATACTGTCTCTCTTCTTGTTCTTCATCATTCTTCATCTGTTCTTCATCACTCTTCTTCAAATACTTCACTGTTCTTCATTCTACACATCATAATCTCTTATTCTAACAGTAATGAGCTTAGGAGCTTCACCGGATGTGATATGACCCCATAAGCCCTTACTTCCCACAGCAGTCTTCACCAGGCGAGACCACAACAGATAGTTACTCCCCTTGAGAGTAACCGGAACCTTCATGCTAACACTATCCATCTACAACCAGCTTGACTTCAAAAGCTTGGAAACGAGTAGATCTATAGCTTAGAACACGGATGAAACCAGAAACAAGAGAAAAGGTTGAGTCTTTGAAGGTAAGAACGTGAAAGACTCAAGCTTTTACACCACACAAGCTTCAAACTTCTGTCTTCTACCCGGATCTTCAAAGAAAAGCCTTGGATTTCAAAAAGCTTCAACCTTGATCTTCTTCAACTCGATGAACACAAACCCAGATCGTGATGAACCAGGCTCTTGTTAAGGTATGCTGAGGAGTTAAGATGTTAAAGAAATATGGTAAGGCGTGGACAGACTGTACAGTGATCAGCATATTCCCAAAAGATGCTGATGCTCTTCTTGTGGCTCTCCGTAGTTGACCGTTTGAAAAGAAGTGCTCCTTTCATTTTTGTCCACACATTTGCTCTTCCTTTTGTTTCTGGAAACCCTAGTAGCTCCTCTATATGTATTACTTGTCGAGTATCAGTAAGAATACACAGTCTTCAGTCTCTATTTCTCTCTTAGCTGAAATGGATCTCCTTACACAAATCTCTCCCTAATCTCTCTATTCTCTTTGATTCTATTCTTTTCTGTCTAATCTAGTCTCTATATTCTCTTAATCTCTAAATATTTCATGGTATCAGAGCCAGGTTACTGATAATCTGGGTTTGTGTTCGTCTTTTCAACAGTAAATCTGGGTTTGTGTTCGTCACTTCAACAGTAAATCTGGGTTTGTGTTCTTCATTTCAACAGTAAAGGTTGAAACTTTTTCGAGATTCAAGGAAAGTTTGAAGTTTGAAGTTCTCTTTCACTAGATCTGAAGTCTTTTCTGGTTGATTCATCTCAAAGTCTCAACCTTTCCTGGATTTGAAACTCGAGTGTTCTTCAGCTTCATAAAGACTCAAGCTTTTCCAGATCTGGGTACTCAAGAACAAGATGGAAGGAAACAAGATGATAACGATACCAGTTACTCTTAAGGGGAGTGGAAACTACCTCCTGTGGTCAAGGCTGGTGAAAACAGCTGTTGGGAGCAAGGGTTTATGGAACCACATCACAGATGGACCTCCAAAACCAGTTGCTGAAAAGGAAAAAGGCGAAGGATGAAATCTAGAGTAGAATCTGAGTAGAATAAGAAAGTAAGAAGAGATTGAGAGGATTCGAGACTAAAGAAAGAGACTAAGAGATTTGGATCTAGGAACCTGTTGGAATTTCACCAGAGAATACAGATCTGGGTTTCTGTGTGTGATAAACAGGATGAACAGTCCCCTTTGGGGCAGAGAGAACTCGAAAATGATGAGAGAGTGGATCTGGTTTATGCTTGTGTTTTCTTGAACCAGAAACAGAGATTAAAGAGAATAAAGAGAATAAAGAGAATAAGGAGAGATTCGTGTGAGACTTAGAAAGATTTGAGAGATTAAGAAAGTGAGAGATTGAAGGGATTCTGGAACAAGATAAGCTTTTGTTTATAGAAGTGGAGAGGGGGAATCCCCCTTACTCCCTTCTTTTCTTCTTATTATTTTCGACCAGAGAGAGATACATTATATAGAGAGAGATGGATACATTAGGGTTTTCAAGAGTCAAACAAAGCAAGTGAAGCCAAAGGAAGAAGGCTCCTCTATTTGAATTGTGTGGCTGAGAATGTGCCAGCAAGGTCAACTTGTCTTCAATGGTGAGGAGAAATGTAGTCCAGTCATGTAGTCGACTATATCACCGGACTATGTAACCAGATGTTCTTCTCTCCTCTTGATCTATGTATTTGAGGCATGTAGTTGATGCATGTAGTCGACTATATCACAGGACTATGTAGTTGATGCATGTAGTCGACTACATCACAGGACTATGTAAATGATCCTTATTCAGATCTCTTCTTATTCATGTCAATACTCTTCACACAATCTTCTCCTTTGTTCCATCTCATCTCTCATAAGACCATTTGTCTCTCTTCAAGTTAACACTCCCCTTCAAGCTTGACTCTAGTGATCCTAAGTCAAGCTTGGAACCTTGAAGAGTCTCCTCATTAAAAACCTTATCAAAGAAAACCCTTTTGGGATAAAACCTTGATAAGGAAAAGAGTAAGACCTTCAAGGCCTAGGGATTGGCCAATGAGTTCTTTTTGTCTCAACCAGTGTGGTGGACACAAAGAACTCTGGATCATGGCCCTCACTGTGGTGCAAGTCTGGACCGACTCTCATTGAACACCACTTACTTTTCTTGAGCTCATCTAGCTCTCTCCACACTGATCTTGGTCTCTCCACCTTTCACCCAACCTCGTGTTGGGTTTAAGTGCTCTGATTACCAGATACTAACTCAGCCTTGGCTGCTTCTTCTTCTTCTTGAACAATCACCAAGGACTCTCACTTCACAGATCATTGAAGCTTCTCAATAGAACCCATTTCGGATGAACCGAGAGACTAGAGAGACTAAGAGAAAAGAAATGAGTTGCTTGACTGATTAATACTCGACAAGAGGGTTACAATATATAGAGGAAAGCTTAGGGCACAAAGGGATAAGGTTTCAACGGATAGAAGACTAAGCGTGTGAAGTCAAGGCTCGTTTAGGCGCCTAATTCAAATACTTGGACGAGAAGCTTCACACGCGAGATGCCAAAGGAATCTTGACCAGATGCTCTTCCTTTCTTAGCCACATGAGCCAGCCTATCCACAGCTCTTCCTTTTGGTTTTCCTTATCCGCGAACCAAGCTTGAGTCGGGGTGGTAAATGGTAAATGTAACTTTTGGTCGAGTTACATTTACCTCGGGTAGCTTTTGACCATGTTCACCCGGGTTAACTCTTGTACGGCCTTGTACGGCCAAACTGTATGGACATGTACGGTGATGTGATCATGGACCAGATCACTAAGGAGAACAAGGAGAATCTAGATGAGTCACATGATGCCACAATGCACCAGCAGCCTGGTGATGATGCTCTAACCATTCCAGAAGGTCCCATCACTCGTTCTAGAGTCAAGAAACTTAAGGAGACTGTTGTAGGATTACTCACTTCACATCCACAACAAGAAGAAGGTCTTGGACAAGGTTTGATCCGAGATGTCTTGAACACCATTCAAGCCATCTCTACATCAAGCTGAGTTATTGTGTAGGCAAGACATTTGGTGTGTGCTCTTTTCCTTGTTTTTAGTTTTTCCCACGAGGTTTTCCGGAGGAAGGTTTTTAACGAGGCACGACTTGTCTTACAAATCACTTGGGCTCTATCTCGGCCCAAGACTAGTAGAAGTATTTACATTTTAAGCTTATGTTATGTTTAAACTATATTTTTCCTTTTTTAGAGACAGAGTATGACAAAACCAATGTGCATCATCAAGAATCAAGACCAATGTGTATAATCCAGGTTCTTCTTTTCTCGCCCAAGAAAGAAGAAAAAGGTGTTGGCGCCAACTCCTTCTCTTCTTTTCTTGGCCGACATAAATCTCACCCGGGATATGCACATTGGTCTTGATTCTTTTTGTACAAACTTTGCACATGATTATTTTTGCACAATCTTTGGACAAGCGACCTTCCTTCTCAGTTGGTGCTTCTTCCTTCTTCATTCCAACACTCCCCCTCAAGCTTGACCATAGGAGATCCTTGGACAAGCTTGGAACCTTGAAGAAGCTCCCTCATTAAAAACCTTAGCCAGAAAACCCATTTGGGACAAAACCAGCTAAGGAAAAGAGTAGAGTTCTTCAAAGCCTAGGGATTAGCCAGTGAGCCTAAGGAACTTCAGATAACTCATGGTGGAGTCCTTAGGCTCTGGATCATGGCCTAACTTGTGGTGCAAGTATGAACTCCATCACTTGCACACACCAACACCTTGGATCTCTTCTTTAGGCTGGTTTGTTGTCTCCCCCTCTCTTCTGACTACTCGCCATATCCAAAGGGATTATGGACTACCAGTTTCTGTCACATTTAGATCCAAGTATGGTACCTGATACATTATCCCAAAGGTGCATCAGCTCTTAGGACAATACGCTAAACAATCATCCAAAGCATTTCAAGTAATACAATCAAAATGATAAACCAATTGAAATGAGAGTTTTATTTGCTTCCCTTTCATAAGAATGGTGGGTGTTAGAATGAGAACAAGTTTGAATCTGTCCGTACAGTCTTGGCGCGCAAGTATCAAATCCTAACCTAGAGTGTCTTGGAAGACAAGGCAGATGGGGAACTCGTCAAGTTGAGTATTCTGAGGCATATTTGAAGTTTAAAAGAGAGATCGGACCGTTGGAGACAGCTTAGGCAAGTTGGGAATTAATTAGAATAAAAGTCACATGTGCATAAGAGGATGAGCCGGCTGTCACTTTCACTCAACCAAACCGTGCCCATCTCTCCCTCCAGTCACTCTCACTCCCTCTGGTCGAGATTCCCCTTGGCTGTATCATGCTTGTCTTCATAAGAAACACAACAAAAGTATTTGTTTATTTCCTCATAGATTTAGATTAGTTTAATGTATGCAAACTGCCTATTTAAAGGTAGTTCATGTAACTGATTGATTCAAGGGAGAGGAGTCCTCTTTTCTTCATTATTCTCTGTTCTAAGTCACTTTATTCTCTGTTTACTCTCTCTCTCACTAAAATCCCTTTGAATCTCTTATTCTCTCAAGAACACTCTCATACTCTCCATAGTATTCTCCTCCATTCTCTCTGGTTTCTTACATTCTTCTTCATCTAAATCGACCATACTTTGTTCCTACAACTCCCTCACACTTAAATCTATCTATTCTCACATGGTATCAGAGCTTCCAATCTCCTGAAACCTTCATAGCTTCCGCAAATCATCATCTTCTCAAAACTGTCTCCAAAACAGTTTCTGCTACATCTCTTTATCCACTGGTCCAAGGGTCTTCCAAAAGGGAAGAATCTCGCCAGAACTCAAGATAGGACAGTATACAAGTCTCTGGAACTCAAGAAAGCTTCAGCTCAGTCCAGCAAGCTTCATCAAAGGTTCAGTTTTAAGTTCTGTTTCACTACAAGAAAACTAAGCATTTACTAGGAAACTTTACTAGGAAAATAATTCCTCGTAAAATTACTACGAGTTTACTTCGAGTTTACGAGGAAACCATGTTTCCTCGTAAGGTTCTCGTATACTTACGAGAAAACAGTTTCCTCGTAAAGTCATAGTAACATTACTAGGACTTTACGAGGAAAAAAACGCCGGCATAGCTATTTCCTAGTAAAGCAGTTTCCTCGTAAAGTCCTAGTAATTTCTTACTACGAAATTAAGAGGAATGAGTTTTGTTACTACGAAATTAAGAGGAACTAGATAGAAAATATCGAATTTAAATTTTGTACCTACTTTTCCTAACAATTTCTTAGTAAATTCTTAGATTCGAAAATTTCTATAAATACCACCATATGTGATTCATTTGAAGCACAACAAACAAATAGAAAATACTCAATTCATAACTGAAAGGAGTTCACAGTCAACATAATAGTTTCTTATCAACTCCTCATAGCTTTTCCTCAAAGAAATAGCTTGGGGCTTTTCTTCAGGTAGATAGTTCGAGGAAAGCTATGTGGGGTTGATAAAAACCGTTCCGATGACTGTATACTTCTTTTAGTTTTTTTTTTAAATTTGTGATTTGGGGTTTATGAAGATGTATAGGTATAAGTTATGGAAGTTGGTTTAGGTTTAGGGTTTAGGTTTAAGGTTAGGGTTTAGGGAATTTAGATTAAGTGGTTAGTTTAGGGAACTTATATTAGGTTGTTTAGTTTTGAAAATTTGGGGTTTAGGTGTAGAAGAGGTTAGGAGTTTGGTTGTAGAAGAGGTTATAAGTTAAGGAAATTGTGGTTTGGGGTTTGGGGTTTCGAGTTTAGGGATTTACAAACCCTTTCCTCGTAAAGCCCTAGTAAGAGAAAACGCGGGCATAGTTGTTTCCTCGTAAAGTCCTAGTAATAACATTACTAGGACTTTACGAGAAAAAAAACGCGGGCATAGCTATTTCCTAGTAAAGCAGTTTCCTTGTAAAGTCCTAGTAATGGTATTACTAGGACTTTACGAGGAAATAAAAACACGGGCATAGCTATTTCCTCGTAAAGCCCTAGTAATGTTACTAGGGCCTTACGAGGAAACAAAATTCCTTATATAAACTCGAGCAATCCGATTTCTCATTTGTAGTAAGCTTCTCTCTGAATTCTCTTAAGGTTCTCTCTATTTCCTACTTAGGTGGTTAGATTAGAGAATTTAGATTAGGTGGTTAGATTAGGGAATTTAGATTAGGTCGTTAGTTTAGGGAATTTAGATTAGGTGGTTAGATTAGGGAATTTAGATTAGGTGGTTAGTTTAGGGAATTTAGATTAGGTTGATTTAATTTTTTTAACTGTTTTTTTAAATGATACTAGTTGTCGAGCCGGGATGACGACTTCGTTCGTCAATTTAACGAGCAACATCCGTAGTTTAGTTTTTTTTTCTCTTTAATTGTATATGAACTTAAAACTTAAATATTTAGTTATTTATAAAATATTTTGTTATTTCTTTTTTATTTATAATTTGGATTCTTTAATTTTTTTTAAATATATTGTTTATATTTATTTTAATTATTTTTTTTTAATAGGGAAAAATATTTCAAAGCAAATTCCTAGTAAAGCATTACTAGGAAATTACGAGGAAAGTGGAAAAACATTTCGAAGTAAATTCCTAGTAAAGCATTACTAGGAAATTACGAGGAAAATGGTTACTAGGAAATTACGAGGAAAGTGGTTACTACGAAATTACGAGGAAAGTGGTTACTAGGAAATTATGAGGAAAGTGGTTACTACGACTTTACGAGGAAAAAGGCTTTACGATGAACGTGTTTCGACGAAACGCGTTTCCTCGTAAGTTCCTAGTAAAAGGCCATTTACTAGGAACTAACGAGGAAAACCTGCCCTAGTAATGGACGAGTTTTCTTGTAGTGTTTCTTGCAAAACCAGTTGGTACAGTCTATTGTCCACCGGTCCAAACACTCTAAGATGGAGAGCTCAAAGGAAATGGCGACTTCAGTAGCTTCAAGGAGTCCAAAGAAGAAGCCAAAACACCACATCTGGTCCAAAATGCTGAAGATAATCCATGGAAGAAACCATTCTTGGAGAAAGGTCACTAAAGAAGCATTAAAGCTAAGCTATTCTAATCATTCTCTGGCCAGCCATGCTGAAGCTCTGTTTCTGACCAAAAAAACCCACGACCAGCAAGAGGACAGGAGGGGTTTGAATTGTCTCCTTGAACAGAAGGAGAGAATCAAGAAGAGAAGGTGTTGGACAGTCAATCCACACCACAAGCCCTTCAAATTCAAGTGATTCACAGCCATGGAGGTTCAAGGAACTAGCTCAGGTTCCTTGGTTGTAAGTTAACTTCCTTAACTCTAATAAGAGCTTTCTTAATTGTCTTAAATTGTTTCTGGTTGTGTTGAGTGTGTTGTTAGTATCTTAGGGACAGTTCAATGTTACTAGAGTTGTTGAACCTAGTTTCTGTCCCATGATACTTAAACATTGTGTATGCATTGTTCTAGGAGTAAGTAAGCTTGCTAGCATGATTATATAGCATCTGGTTCAATCCATTTCATTGTTATCTTGTGCTAATGGTCTGGTTAGTCCATCATAGTGGACTGGTATCCATTTAGAAGTTGGTCTAAGCTACTAGTCCGTATGGTTTTGATGAAACCAGTAACCATTAGCTTTTGTAATGTGCATTTAGTTGTTTTTTTATCTCATGCTGTCTTGAATTGAATCTTGTGCATGAAAGTTTATCAGAGTTCAGGCCGTGGGTTGTGTGAGAAGCTTCAACCTCAACAGGTTCGGACTGATCTTGTAATAACTGAAGATTTGAGTA
>CAJHQP010012287.1:0-12525 GCA_905132765.1 Moricandia arvensis
GAATCGAGTTCTACCTAGTACTGTCAAATGGGCCGTCCAGTGTCCAATTGGCCTGTCCAAATGGACCATTTCAGTTTTGGGCATTAGCGGTCAGTCCATAATGGACAGTGGTCCAAAAATTGTCCAAGACCAATAAAGACCAGATGGGCTTGCCCATCGACACCCAATAAATTAATCTTCTTATTATTCATATGTATTTAGTTTCATTCTTATTTATTTGTATTTAATTTATATATTATTTCATATTTATATTATTCACAATCATTTATATATTTCAATTGTATTTTATTTACATTTTTCATATTTATATTATCAAAATCTTATGAAATGGTGATGATGATGATCAATTTTAACCTAAGTTATACTACTTATTAGATTCATAAATAAGTAGATGCATGAAAAAATTAATAAAAATTAAATCAAACCACATATTCTCATCGTTATGAGTTAAATACTGAATATATTAGTCTTTATTGGAATGTCTACAACTTAAAAAGTTTACATCATCTCTACAAAAACACTAAAACAAATGAGAAGGTAAAGTGAATACTGGTTCACCAGGGTCATAATAAACTCTATTGTATGGGATCTCCCTTGGTGACTGAACAGAGTACTTGATCCAAGCTTGAATGGAGCCTAAGCTTATTACACGCACTCTAAAACCAAAACCAAACATATTAGATGCATGAACAAATTAGTCTCAAAATCATGATTATCCTCTTCAAGCCATATCTTCATGTGCAAGATAAATGTTGTCTTCCTCAATCAAGTTTTGTGTATCAAAACTCATCATATTCCTGGAACAATTATACAGAGAAAAATGCAAGATAAATTAGTAACTCTAAAGACACAGTCACATAACACAGTCCCTGGATACAATTTCAATGATAAGTTTTTGAGAAAGCAAATGAAACATAGACAGAGAGTATATAGTGGAGACTTCAATTAAGCATGTCACGTTATGAAGGTGAACTTTATCTTTTGGCTACAGATCAAGGTTATCTGAACCAGCCTGAACCAGCCTGAACCAGCAATTAATTATCTACTAATATTCCAGAACTATCATAAAGAAACTAACAGCAAAGAAGATCATGTTACCTCCAAAGACAGCTCCTACACCTTAATACCCTAGCAGCAATGGAACCTATAAGCAAAAGCATTAAGTGAGAAGCAGTGAGGTACTGTCAACACACAAGAGGAAGATGCAGAATTGCAGAAACTAGAAGGCAAGAACAAGAGATAAGATGCGTGCTCACCACAAACCAAGACCTTTCTCAAAGCAGTGGCGAGCTCACCACAAACCCAGATCAAAACTTCAATCAAAAACCAGAAAAGATACTAAAATTTGAGATGGAGGAAGGAGAACAATCGATGAAGAGAAAGAGAAGAGTCAAGGATCGTTACTTTTTCCCGAAATTAAAAAACCTAAAATTTTAGTATTTTGGGCTTGTCCAATGTCCAATTGGTCCTTAGACCATATTACTATGGACAACATTGGTTTTGGACCCAATTAGACCATATGTTGTTTGGTCTTGTCCATGGACCGCCCACAACAATCTGGACAGGGCTAGCCCATGGACGGCCCGACCATTTGACAGTACTAGAACTTCTACCCACTTATTTCAGAATAAGTATTAAACTAGCAGGAAGAATACAAGGGAAAACACTTATTTCATATTCAACATATCGCGTTCAATTCATTTCCAAGGTCATATAATAACACATCTATATTTTTGAAAAATTCAAATCACACATTTATTGTTACTTTTGAATCAAATTATACACTAGTCACCACATCAATTCTCATATCATTTAATTTTGTTGACTCACATCATTTTATTTTACTGACATAGATTACTATATAAGCTAATTTTGTTGATGAGAATACCACGTGTACAATATTTTTTTAAAAATAAAATATAAACAGCCGTTTACAAAAATAACTTTTTTAGAAAATGTAAATATTTATAAAAATTTGATAGTTTATAATTTTTTTATTTAGTAAAACTAACAAAACTTAAGAAATAATAAAATTTTAAAAATATATTCGTTATAATTTTTCGATTTTATTAATTACTCTTATGTTAATCTTGGTTATGTGTTTGTATATAATTTTTTAGATCAGTTATGTTAAAAATTTATGATATATTAACTTGAACTCTTTAAATATAAACAACATAACCAAGATTAAACGAGAGTAACACGATTGCAACACTGTCATGGAAAAATTATAACAATATTTATTATATAAGATTAAAATTTTATTGTAATTAAGTTTTGTTAATTTTACTAAATATTAATAATTTATAAACTGTCAAAAAATTATAAACATTTATATTTTCTATTTATATTTTATTTTTTTTAAAAATATTGTACATGTGGCATCCTCGTGAGTAAATTAGTTTTTGTAGCATCAATAGGTATATTATTTGAATTTTCGAAAGTATATGTATGTTTTTGAATAGTCATATAAGTCGTATATATTAGATATGAAATGGTCTTTTTCCGAGGAATACAACAAGAGAATTGTTCAACAAAATTCGTAAGTGACTAATTTGTCGGGTCAAAAGGATATTTAAACTTCTTACATTTCCGCGATCACATTTGTTTCACAGATATCCAGTTATAGAAATAAATGTTTTATATATTCTGGACTCTGAGATCATCAACAAATCTTCGAAAACGGCCGATTAGTACCTCAACTAGGGTTATATTGTCTAATTAGTACACAAACTATTTCACTGTGCATATTTGTACATGATCTAATAAAAAAATTTGAATTCGAAACATGCTTATAAAAACGACTTTTACGTACTTGCGACCGACACCGTGTCAGGTAATCGGTAAAATTTATCTTTGGTATGCTGACTTGGATGAAGCAACATCGTTTCGATCAGTGAAAAAGACTTATCAAGAATCGAACTCAGGTCTCTAATAAGTAAATAATACATCATTAACGACTTGTGCTAATATAGAAACTTTGTTTATGTATAAAGAAAAGTATATTACCTTTTAATTAACGATTATTTTTCTCTTTTTCATCAACATTAGCAAATGTCAAACCAAAAAAACTCAAATCTCGAATAAAAATTTATTTTTAAATTTTATAAATTATTTTTTTCTATTATATATATTTAAATATTTATTTTATAATGTTGTGTTAAAATTTTTATATTTATCTTTTCGATTGCTTATTATTATTAAAAATACATTACATTTTTGTATTTATTATTCAGTCGATATAATATTGATTTTAATAGTATTGAATATTTTAATATTGTAAAATAATTTGTTTAAATTTTTATTTTTAGCTTAGAATAAGTTGATTTATCCACGAAGTGGTCTACCTCAACATGCTATTGACACATGTCGGTTATAAGTATTTAAAAGCTTTGTATTTTAAGTTGAGGTAATAAATTCAAATTTTCTATTAGTTAAGTGTCATCTCCAAATCTGAATATTGATGTACTGAGTCGACCTTTGTACTCTTGTGTCTTTTTTGTTTGCTTTCTTTTAGCTTTTGACGGTACTCGACTACAATGTTTTGTTCCCCTCTTAGCAAATTTTCATTTTAAGAACGATCTCATTTTGTATCCCAAAAAGAAACATTTTTTTTGTTCTTACATTCCATTAAAATCCATTCTAAAAACAAAAATATATGACAACCAAAACCAATAAAATCCATTGTGTGATAAAAAAATTCAACTAATTCCCTCTAAATACTTCTGGTTACAATTACATTCAATTCCATTAAATTTCTCAATCCAATTTGAAGAACGTTTCTTTGTGAACGATTGTGATTCCTCACGATTGCAGTTAGATTCACAAGTGTGATGCTTTGTTAACAATTGATGAAATAATGTATCTGTGCTCATTTGGGGTTTCTTGTGTTATTGTTTTAGACAAGCATCAAGGATTGGAGAAGACGCGGACCAGAGTACTGTGAAACGACTCGGTTGTTCAGTATTATGTTCCCTATCTCTTTTGAATCCAGCTTTACCAAGACCCATCAAGAGCCTCTACAAGTACTAGGTGAGTACTTCATATGTAGGCAAGCGTCTATTATACATTATGAAATGAAGCCTAATCTTTGCTTCTTTGCATTTCTTCCTAATAGGAAAGCTGGCGAAGAAATCGATGGTGATGATCCTAGCAACTTATACAGAGTCTCTTTAGAGGAGAAACTATTCGTTGGATCTTCCAGTGAAGTTGTGATGACCCTCCCGGTGACCTTGTCTTGAGTATCTGAAGCTGCTATGCCATTTGGCCGTGAACCATTGAATGACAAGGCAATTTTCTATTCTCTTCTTATTATACATGGAACAAAAGTGGTTCTACCTTCTGTTCTGTCTCATAATTATCTTCATCTCAAACCTATCATCACAGTTTCCAGCACTCAGAACATACAGGAGCTGTGATCTATCGCCTTCTAGTTGGGTCTCTCTTGCTTGGTACTGTTTCTAATCGCACATTTTCACAAGTCTGTCTCTAAAATCTTTATGCTTGTCACTTTCTTCAAGGTACCTGATATATCGAATACCATTAGGTCAATCGTTACAAAACTTTGACGCTTGCTTTTAATATTCCACTCCTTATCAACACCTTCCCAAGGTCAGGCCCATCTCTGCATACATATAAAACTTATTCTAGATTACTCTTACATGGTTTTTTTTAAGGTACAAGCAATGAGGAGGGTCAAAGCTCAAGCAAATCGGTTGCACCATCAAAGCTTCCATTGCCCACTTTGGGTCTCGCATCTTACAAGTTTAAGCTGTCTGTGTGGCGTCCAGATAGTGACATGAACGAGAACCAGAGAGGCTGGACGCTGCTAGAGCAGCTGAAGAGTGGCTGAGACGATAGAAGGTTTTGTTACCCGATTTTAGACACTTTGTATCGCATAGTGGTTCTGCCTGGAGATGATATATAGCAAAAGTGAGGCTTTTAAAGGAAACTGAGATATTTTGTATAGACACATGTGTTATGTTCCTGTTTTTTAATTGATTACTTGGAAGATTAAAAGAGAGCTTCTTCCTTAGTATAATTGAAAACTTGTAATGTAGCCATTTTCTATTATACAAATAATAACTTGAATGAGTTTACAAGAAGCTCTCGTAGCTCAGTTGGTTAGAGCACCCGTTTAGTAAGCGGGAGGTCTTGAGTTCGACTCTCAACGAGAGCATTGGTAATTTATATTTTTTGTAACGTTGTATGTTTCCTTCCTTTCCTGAAGAGTAGCGTATAATAATTGTCATTCTTTCGATAGCCACGTACGTACGGCCTCATTTCTCCGGACAGACCATGAAAACACTGACGCGCATTTAACATGTGATACTTCATTTAACTAAGATTTCATTATTATAGAGACTTGGTAAATGATGGAGTTAGTAAGTTGTGTCAGTGCTCGAAAACCATATTGAATACATTTTCATACAACTGTTAATGCTAAATTAGTAGTGATCAATATTCTAAAGTAGCTAGAGAGAGAGGAATCAGCTTAATCAATGGACTATTAGAGCAAGATTATCCGGGGTTCTTAGGAGGGTTTTTTGCACTGTTCGCCGTCAGTGGGATCCATGAACAGTGCAAGAACCGCTTCTAAAAACTACTAAATAAGAACCGGTTTTAGAGAGTTTCTTACACTGTTTGCAGGTCCACTGACACGTGGCGGCCCGCGATTGGTTCGTTTTTTAATTTTCTTTTTCTTTTTTTTAACGCAGCAAAAAAAGCAAAAAAAAAATTTAAGAACCCCCCATTAGGGGTTCTAGGGATAATGATGCCCTTAGATGCTGTGGCGGAGGTACATTCACTAGCATGGGGCAGCTGCCCCCAATAAAAGTTAAATTAATGTAATTTCATAAGACTAATAATTGTTGCACCCATATCCCCTATATATTAATCATGGAGTATTACAACTTTTAAGTGTAACCACGTGTCATCACCAGGATGATTTTCAGAATCTTTAGAAAAAAGTTGGTCCATCTAATTATAGATTATACTTTTATTAAATTAACATTCATATATATTAGTAATGCATAAAATAATATTTTACATTCTTTCCTTAAATAAAGCTACGGAATTACCAAATATGATTAACATATATGTGACAATAAATGTTTTTAATAATAAAGATTTGATAATATATTTTGTATTCTTCATCATTTTTTTAATTTATATTATTAGAAAATTAAACAATCACATTAACCATATAATAAAAAATTTAAATTTTTTCTTACATGTTATATTATGAATTTTTAAAAACAACTATAAATTACTAAAACAGTAAAACCATTACAATCAAAATTTTGTGAACAATGTTTTTATTTATTTTTTGTTATAAAAGATACAAATGATCATAATATCATATGAATATTAAATATCATTTAATATATATTCAGATTAAATATATATATATATATATATATACATTAATATTGTTTAAATCCATCTATATATTAAAAGAGAAGTACATTTGACACGTGTCGCTCATACAGAGCTTCTCAGAAGAAATTGAGACATTTGATTGGTTGATTTTTTGGAATTTCTTAATCATTTTTTTAATTCATCGATCACACTATTATAGGAAAGTACCAATTAAATCGATCTCACCATTAAATTCATCGATCCCATTAATTTTAAGAAAAAGAGAATTTGTTATTAGTTTCCTTATAACAAATATTAGTACGTACATGTAATAATTAGTTGCCTTATAAAAAATTAATTAATTTCGCAAGAATATTAGTTAATACATGTAATAATTAGTTCCCTTATAACAAATATATTACTTGCGCAAGAATATTAGTTAATATATGTAATAATTAGTTTCCTTATAACAAATATATTACTTGCGCAAGAATATTAGTTAATACATGTAATAATTAGTTTCCTTATAACAAATAAATAACTTGCGCAAGAATATTAGTTAATACATGTAATAATTAGTTTCCTTATAACAAATATATAACTTGCGCAAGAATATTAGTTAATACATGTAATAATTAGTTTCCTTATAATTAGTTAAATATGTAAAAATTAGTTTAACTTTGTAATATATATATAGGTGAGTCTCGATGTCTTTAAACCCACACATTTTCTGCTTTTGATCGTACAATGGCAATGGTCCGAGCCAAGAAAAACATTGTTTCTTTTCTTAGGGAATTAAAACCCCGTAAAGATACGTCGCGTATTGAAGTTAGGATTATCCGGTTGTGGAGAAACTACAACAAAGAATCAGGCAACAACATTGAAATGGTTTTTGTTGATAAAGAAGTAAGTCAAACCTATTTTATTCTTTAACCGAACTCTTATCATTTATGCTTTGTCTAAAACATATATCTTTTTAATGTATCAGGGGATAAGAATTCATGCTTCCGTTGGTGAACAACTCATCAAGAAATATGATAACAAGCTACATGAGGGGGATGCAATTGTCGTCCAGTTGTTCAAGGTCTACGATGCTATTGGTGAATATCGTACAACCTCGCATCCCTACAAGATTGGTTTCTATCCAACAACTTTTGTTGGAAAAGCTGATGAGTTTCCAAGTGAAGTTCCTGAGAAGTATTGTGCGGACTTTACAGATATTCTGGAAGGAAATATTGATAGCAGCTGTTTGGTTGGTGAGTCATTTTCTTACACTTTGCTATATAGTATTTCAATTTTGTTATAGTTGTTCCTGATTTAAATGGTTGTGTTATGTAGATGTTATTGGCCAAATAGTTAACTTTGGGTCTCTGGAAAATAAAATGATCAAAGGAAAAGATAACATGAGGCTTTTGCTAGAGTTACGTGACCCAAAGTAAGCTTAAATTCTTTTTCTATTTCTTTATTCATATTAGACATTTTAATATTTAATAATTTTAACTTTTATTTTATTATACAGTAATGTGAAGTTGATGTGTACTCTTTGGGGTGATTATGCTAAACAAGTTTATGACTACAGCATGAGTAATATGTCCATAATGATTATTTGTGTTATCAGATTCTGTTCTGTTAAAGAGTGGAAAGGTATGTAACAATACAAAGATAAATGCCTCTTGATAATTTACTTGATACCCATATAATAACGAGTTTGAAAATTGTAGGTGCTTATTCCGTATCTAGCGGTTTTAATTCAACTCAAATTCTGCTCAACCCAACGCTTGGATTGATCGACGAGTTCAAAGCTTGGTACGTCTCCAGTAACATTGCTGAGAATAACATTTCTTCACTGAATGGTTATGATATTATGACTTACTTCTTTTGTGCAGTCTTCCTAATGATACACTTGCTATTACGAACAACGATAGTAGCCAATGGTCTGCTGGTACTGCTACATCTGTTCGTGCTAGGTTTTTTGTAACCTATGAGAGGCTAACCATAAAAGAGATCATTGATAGTGCTCTGGTAAGTCGCAATCTATCAGGTTATAATTCTCTAAAATTTTATTATAGAACATTTGTTTTCATGATCAAAACATATTGATTGCATTGGCGAATAGGTTGGGACATTTGTCACTCTGGCTACTATTGAAAGTATAGATACTGAACGTGGCTGGCAATATCTAAGTTGCAAATACCACAACAAAAAAGTATTGCCTACAACCAATGTTGATGCTGATGACCGTCCTTTGTTCTTCTGCAATACGTGTGATAAAGAACACATTGATGTTATTTCAAGGTATTGGAATTTAGTCTTACAATATTAAGTATCTACCACGTATTCGCCATGTTTTAATTCTCGTGTTGTCAGGTTCAAATTAATTCTAAATGTTAAAGACGATAGCGGTGAGGCAAACTTTCTTTTGTTCGATGCTAATGCTCAATTGGTTGTGCGTCGTTCTGCGGCTGAACTCTATAATGAAGTAACTATTTGTTTAATATTGCGTCGTTTCAATTACCCCTAAAAATAACAAATGTTCAACCGAGCTCTATGTATTTGTAGACTGAAGATGAAGACGTGTTACCAGAAGCAGTTACCGATCTTTTAGGCAAGAGAATCCTTTTTGAGATATCAGTTGATGCTGATAACATCAAAGGAAAGAGCTCTCAGTATGTTGTTCGAATGGCCAGTGATGACCGTGAAATGATTGAGGAATTTGCTGCTTTGCCTCCTAAACCGGTATTACACTGGTTATCACTGCTTAAATTATAATCTTACATTACCTAAATTTTGTTAGTGGTGAACTGTTTCTCTGGCAGGTCCTAATGTTGCAGTACTCAGATGATATTTCCACTGGTTCAGGTGGTTTTTCAGGAACTCCTCTTTCTAAGAGAAAAAGCGGAGAAGATCGAGAGAGTGGCCTTGATGATCAACACTCCGTCAGCAAAAAACTTGCTCAAAAGAGAGTCAAGGGCGAGTAATTTGTCTGAGGATAATGGTGTTGTACTTTGTTGTCTCATGGCTTTGTTTTTCTTCAATTTTCATGAATTGTGTTTTTTCAAATTACTCAGGGTAACTTGTTTTTTGGTGTTTTTTGAGATTTAATCATATTACATTAGCCGTGTTATTCATTATTAAAGGAAGACTTTGGATGATAGATCATTGTTCCAATGTCAATATGTATGTTAAATTGAGATGCACAAAAGTGATCTTACATACAACATTTTGACTGTAAAAACAAATAAAACAATAAGCATGCACAAAAGTGTTACTGTTCACACTAGGCAAATAAATGTTGAGAATCATAGTATTCTCATATTCATAATGGAATCGATCATCCTTGGAACAGCCTTTGAAGGATGCTTATCAATCTTTAGGCATTTGATATATCGAACTAAAAACAAACTGAAGCCCAACATGGTATATAAATATGACCTTGGTTATGTGGTCCGTAAATGTGTAAAACACAAAAATGGCCACGTGTTTTTGAGATCATAAACAATTAACGAAGTTATAGTGCGGTTTAGTGGGTTTTTAATGACGTCCGGTACTCATGTGAAAGACACAACTCTTACTAACATGGAACATAAATTATTATCTTAGTTATGAGGATCGTAAATGTGTAAAAACTGCAAAATATAATGTGTTTGAGATCACATATTATTAACGAAAATATAGTGCGGTTAGTGGGTTTTTAATGACGTACCGTACTCATGTGAAAAGACACGACTCTTTTTTATTCTAGCCTCTTCTATATAAACTTTACATTTACCCTATTTTAACAAAAGCTTTCATCTTTCTTCTGAAACAAGTACTCTCTCCAAAACCCGAAAGTAAGTTTTTTAAAAGAGAAGTACATTTGACACGTGTCGCTCATACAGAGCTTCTCAGAAGAAATTGAGACATTTGATTGGTTGATTTTTCGGAATTTCTTAATCATTTTTTTAATTCATCGATCACAACTATTATAGGAAAGTATCATTAAATCGATCTCACCCATTAAATTCATCGATCCCATTAATTTTAAGAAAAGAGAATTTGTTATTAGTTTCCTTATAACAAATATTAGTTCGTACATGTAATAATTAGTTGTCTTATAACAAATTAATTAATTTCGCCAGAATATTAGTTAATACATGTAATAATTAGTTTCCTTATAAAAAATATATTACTTGCGCAAGAAATTATTTTAATATATGTAATAATTAGTTCCTTATAACAAATATATTACTTGCGCAAGAATATTAGTTAATACATGTAATAATTAGTTTCCTTATAACAAATAAATAACTTGCGCAAGAATATTAGTTAATACATGTAATAATTAGTATCATTATAAAAATATATAACTTGCGCAAAAATATTAGTTAATACATGTAATAATTAGTTTCCTTATAATTAGTTAAATATGTAAAAATTAGTTTAACTTTGTAATATATATATATAGGTGAGTCCTCGATGTCTTAAACCCACACATTTTTTTCTTTTGATCGTACAATGGCAATGGTCCGAGCCAAGAAAAACATTGTTTCTTTTCTTAGGGAATTAAAACCCCGTAAAGATACGTCGCGTATTGAAGTTAGGATTATCCGGTTGTGGATAAACTACAACAAAGAATCAGACAACATCATTGAAATGGTTTTTGTTGATAAAGAAGTAAGTCAAACCTATTTTATTCTTTAACCGAACTCTTATCATTTATGCTTTGTCTAAAACATATATCTTTTTAATGTATAATCAGGGGATAAGAATTCATGCTTCTGTTGGTGAACAACTCATCAAGAAATATGATAACAAGCCTACATGAGGGGGATGCAATTGTCGTCCAGTTGTTCAAGGTCTACGATGCTATTGGTGAATATCGTACAACCTACGCATCCCTACAAGATTGGCTTCTAATCCACACTTTTGTTGGAAAGCTGATGAGTTTCCAAGTGGAAGTTCCTGAAAAGTATGTAACGATAGAAAGATAAATGGCCTAATTATAATTTACAAATACCCATATAATAACGAGTTGGAAAATTGTAGGTGCTTATTCCGTATCTAGCGGTTTTAATTCAACTCAAATTTATCTCAACCCAACGCTTGGATTGATCGAGGAGTTCAAAGCTTGGTACGTCTCCAGTAACATTGTCTACAATAACATTTCTTCACTAAATCGTTATGATATTATGGCTTACTGTTTTGTGGCAGTCTCCCTAATGATACACTTGCTATTAACGAACAACGATAGTAGCCATGGTCTGCTGGTACTGCTACATCTGTTCGTGCTAGGTTTTTTGTTCATAATGAGAGGCTAACCATAAAAGAGATCATTGATAGTGCTCTGGTAAGTCCCATCTATCAGGTTATAATTCTCTAATATTATTTTTATTCCATTTGTTTTTCATGATCAAAACATAATGATCATGGGCGAATAGAGTTGGGACTTTTGTCACTCTGGCTACTAGTGAAAGTATAGATACTGACGTGGCTGGCAATATCTAAGTTTCAAATACCACAACAAAAAAGTATTGCCTACAACCATGTTGATGCTGATGACCGTCCTTTGTTCTTTTGCAATACGTGTGATAAAGAACACATTGACGTTATTTCCAGGTATTGAATTTTAGTCTTACAATATTAAGTATATTAATGTATCGCCCTATTTTATTTCCCTAAGTTTTCAGGTTCAAATTAATTGTAATGTTAAAGACGATAGCGGTGAGGCAACTTTCTTTTTGGTTTGATGCTAATGCTCAATTGATTGTGCGTCGTCCTGCCGCTGACTCTATTGATGAGGTAATTTGTATAATAGTGCGTCGTCTCAATTAACCCCAAATATAACACATGTTCAACCTTATCTCTATGTAATTGTAGAATGGAGATGAAGACGTGTTACGAGAAGCAGTTACCGACCTTTTAGGCAAGAGAATCCTTTTTGAGATTTCAGTTGATGCTGATAACATCAAAGGAAAGAGCTCTCAGTATGTTGTTCGAATGGCCACTGATGACCGTGAAATGATTGAGGAATTTGCTGCTTTGCCTCCTAAACCGGTATACACTGGTTATCACTGCTTAAATTATAATCTTACATTACCTAAATTTTTGTTGTGGTGAACCTGTTTCTCTTGCAGGTCCTAATGTTGCAGTACTCAGATGATATTTCCACTGGTTCAGGTGGTTTTT
>CAJHQP010012288.1:0-12521 GCA_905132765.1 Moricandia arvensis
ATAGTGATGCTAGCATCTTGGTCACATAACATTGGTCGATGCTAGGATAGTGATGTCAATTGATGACAGTCTTTTACTCCGACTCTCTCATAGATAAGCTACGGATTAATCTCCTCTAAATGCTCCAAAAGCTCCATATATCTCCATATATCTCCAAAACATACATGGACCTGTAAAGACCTTAAAACATAGCCTAGACACACATAATAGACCCTAAATGGAGTCCGTAACATGGTCTAAAACTTGTAATAAATAGGCTATATCAATACTCTTTTGCATGCACCAGAAAAACAAAGAAAAAGAAAAATCAGTAACTTGAAAGTAAAAACAAACCTAGACTAAACTCTAGATATTAAATCTAATGGCGATCAATGTTCCCTGGAAACGGCGCCAAAGTTGAAATGGGATGTGTTTATTGTTCTAGCATGGTATAAATATCCTAAATAACTAACTACCAAATTAACCCTTAATCCTAACACACAAAACAATTCTCTTGCCAAGAGAGATCAGGTGTTGTACTTAGGGATCAAATCCACAGAGAACAATGGCACACAATAGATTTCTTATTTCTAAAGGTTAAGCTAGGTGACTATATATATTGTTAACAAGTAATCAGACTTAGGAAATATTCCTTATTGGAAGGTGTAGATGCAATATGGAAATATGCTAATAATGTAAATACAGAAATATGCTACTAAACTAACTAGATGCAAATGTAAATATGCTAGATCTAGGGTTTCAAGCTTAATGAATTACAGGGAATAAGAAGAACGGATATGTAAATATTCTAGAACTCTAATATTAACTATTCTGACCCTTTTAACTCCAACTCTCGTATGCGAGAGAAAGACAAGACCATCGATCGACTGCTAAGGCCTAGTATCGATCGACGGTGAAATCAGAATAAAGCGTGAATGATATTTGATATGTTTACCATGGTCATTATACCAGCTCTCGCATGTGCCTAACAACCTAGTTCAATGGAGTATATTCTGGTACAAAACCTACTCTCGTAGTCGTCCATGTCCTACTTTCGAGATCCTAGTTAGCTACTCTAGAATGCAAGCATTAAGCACAACTCAATTGATGGATATTAACTTAACCTAGCAATCCTACGTTTTGGATAATCCATGATTGTTATCATTCAACCCTAAATCTAGTTGGTAACTACTCGGACAAAATCAAAGTAAGAATAATAATCTTAATATAATGCATAGATAAAATATTGGGGTTCCAATACAAATCTCCCTAAGGAGTTATGAATCTTCTTTCTTAAATAAATCCTAATAGAATACTAAAAACTCTAGAATCTTACACCATACACGCGCGCACATTGCCTTGTGTAATACATAGAGTATAAATATAAAACCCTAAAATCTATGACAAAAATTTTCTAGGGGCAATCTTGTAATCTTATGTCTTATCTCTAACTTGGGCTTGAAATCGACTGTCTGCAAATTAGTCATTGATCGATGTCAAGTGTTCAGCATCAATCGATCTTAGTCATGTAACATCGGTCGACGTTGAGGTAGTGTCGTCGATCGACGATAGTCTTGTACTTCGACTCTCTCAATGACCAGCTACGCATTATTCTCTTCTAAATACTCCAAAAGCTCCAAGTATCTTCATATATCTCCAAAACATACATGGACCTGTAAAGATCTTAAAACATAGCCTAGACACACATAATGGAGCCTATAACATAGTCTGAAACTGGTAATAAATAGACTATATCAATCCCCGTTTCTCCTGACTCGTAGGAGGTCGTTCTTGCTGCCCTGGGAGAAGATGTTGAGGTTGATCAGGAAAATTAAATCGGAAAAGGAAGGAGAGTATATGAGATTTTTTTCCTAGGAGAGCTTGCGAAACTTTATAGTTGTTTTGTTTCATAAAGATTGTTGTTTTGTGCTTTAATATAATTTTATAGTTTATTATTTACCCAATTTCCTCATATTAATTAAGATTTACCCATTATAATTTTATTATTAATGTATATGAAAATACCAAAACAACAATATTGTTTGAACGGAGAAAACAGTACCCTTAGATCGTATTATGTTGTTTGAATTCACACTTCTAAATCAGTGTTTAAAATTTAAATACCTAGAGATCCCATGATATTTTGAATACTGGTTAATAATTGAAATTTTTAGGTTGGTACCAATATAATAATTATTAGGGTAAGAATATATTTCATATCGTAGTTATACAATATTAACATATTTCTACTGAACCATCATAAAACTACAAGTTTTTACTTGGAAATTAAATGTTCCACAAAAAAATTTGTCATCTAACAAGATATGTAGCTGTCACAAGGAATTTGAATCGTCGCCATATGGATGTGATAACATTTGTCTAAGATGTGGAGAACCTTATAAATATGTCACTCAAGCTATCTTCGAATGTCCTCCAGCACTACAAGCATGGGCTTTAGCTGTTACAGCTTCTCATCCAGATATTTTTCATGTGTCCAGTATTTACACTAACATGAATTATCTTTTTTTACGAAAGAATAGTATCGAGGACCCGCAAATGGAAAGAGACTCGTACTCATGGATAATTGGTATATCTGGAAAGCACATAATGATAATATAACATCCCGGTTTGTGGTATATGGAAAGGTTTAAGAGAATTATTTTGGCTACCTATGTCACCAAAGTGCATTTATCTTTTAGGAAAAACATCCATTTAGAACTCCAGAGCTAAGTATGTTTGAACTGAATAGTACAAGGATGGGTGATCTATCGGGAAGTGATTCGCGATATCTTGTGAATGAGGCCAAAGCATGGGGAAATGTCATGTGGTGATTGCAAGGCGAGTAAAAAAGATTTTCGATCCTTCGAAAAATTAACGCACTGGCTCACGCACGGAATGGAATCCACAATCATTGGAATCAAATGCACACTGTCGATTTTAGGGAACGAAAAAAAAAAACAAAGAAAAACCTACATTCCTTGAGGTCTGGATTCTCTTCAAGAGCCAGCGGCAAGTAATCGAATAAAAACATATAATATGAAAAGATAACAAAACAAATTAAAAAGGATAGATATTTATTTAGAATTTTCGTAAGAGCATAGCGATTGTTACAACAGATTGTAAAAGCTTTGGCCGCAAGAGCTGTCACAGAGTTTTCTAGTTCTAGCAACCTAAAACCTTAAACCTAGTTGATTCGCAGCTCAATAACAAAAGCCAAAGAAGACACGAAAAGGTTTTGTTGATTTCGGACTAAACCTAATGAAAGGCTGCCTATGTAGCCCCTTCGAGGATCAAGCCGAAAGTAGTTCAGTTAAAGAGTTTGAACAATAGACCGAACTGTCTGTGCGATTTCGTCTAGTAATCGAGTGCAGGACATATAAACTAAGCATGTCGACTATAATGCCTAAAATTTCTAAGTGGTAAGTTTTTCTCTGAGAATTTTTGTGTCTGCGTCCCTGTCCCTTTCTTCTCTTATATAGGCCTTCAAGGTCGGTCGTCTTTCTTTTTCTGGCCTCAATTCTAGTTTATCCTTTTGGGAAAACTTCCTTATCTTCTTGATTTTCCATAATTATCTTGGAACGTTGACAGTTATCTTCTTTTCCATTTATATTATACGGATATTTGATAGACCATCATTAAAGTTTATCTCATTCTCGTCTATAACCGTAACTTGGATTTTATCGCGTTTTAGAACCTTTTGGATCATTTTGCGATTTTAACGATTTCTTTCGAAGAAATCATCCCTCGTATGCTTTCACGATAATAAACCAACTGCATAGTCGAGATAACATTGGTGTTTGAGTTAACCACTATCGTTTTATAAGATTGACTCAAATTTCTACGAGAAAACAAGTTTTTGCGATATTTATCATAAACCTTCAACGAAAAATCCAATCAAAACGAAACAAGAAACGGTCAAGTCAAGATTCAAAGGAAAGGGTGATGAAGTGGATATGGTCTAGTAAACCATGAGCGACTAAACATTTACAAGTATCTAGTCGCCCATGGGCGACTAGACTTTGCAAAGAATCTAGTGCCCATGGGAGACTAGACTTTGCCAAGAGTCTAGTCACCCATGGGCGACTAGACGTTGGGTGTCTAAATGCCAATGGGAGACTAGAATTGGGGGTGAGTCTAGTCGCCTGTGGGCGACTAAACTTGGTGGTGAGTCAAGTCGCTTGTGGGAGACTAGACTTTGGGTAGAGTCTTATTCGCCCATGGGCGACTAGAATTTGTCACAGGTCTAGACACCCATGGGCGGCTAGACTTTTCGTGTCTCATCGCTCATGCGGGCAACTAGACTTGGAAGCGACTCGGATGTTCCCTCGATCGTACGTCTTTACTCTTTGGCTGGGAGGAGACGGGTTGGACGATGAGGAGTTTGGATGCAAAGATTTCTTACTTTCTTTTTACTCGAAATAGAGATAACGTTTCCGCGGTAACTTTTAGACATCGGTTCCGTCGTGACCGTTTTTGACTCCACCAACAGAAGACTGTTTCGTAAAAATTGTCATTCCTGAAGAATGTTTTTCCGATCATATCAACTTCGGGCTTATGCCGTATAGTTTCTCTGAAATTTTCAGCTCATATTTTTTTAAGGCACAATTTCTCGGAGGATTTTAGCTGTAGATTTTCCATGACCGATTTTGACCCAAACAGTTACCCCCCCCCCCAAAGCTCGTAAGATATTAATGTGTAATTTCTTGCGAGCTAGTAATTTGCGTGTTAGGTGGAATCAATGGTGAAAAAGGTCCTTTGGTGAAACCAGTTTTTCTGAAAGTTGATAAGATTGGGGCTGCACCTTTTGAAGGCTGCTTATGTACCCATTCTGAAGGGATCCATCCTTCCTCATTTCGTCTTGGAGTTAAGGTTCTTACGACCTGTTTTCCCGTGAGATTTTATTGTTTAGTTGTGTGTCGTGTAGAGATTATTGAGCATGTCGCTGCCGATGTCATTTTGTATTGGACCTTTGTCGGCCTCAAGACTAGCCTTATACGCTTTTTATTTTGCCAAGTGTGGCTGTATCCATGTTTTTGGGACTGGTCGCATGTGGCCTTGAATCCCTGCTGCTGTGCGGATTCTTTCAAAGTTGTGTTTCGCGTTTTTAAGAGTGTATGAGTATTCGTGTGAATGTAGAGGGAAGAGTATGAGTTGTCATCTCATATCTAACTCTTTAACAGATGATGATACTTGTCATTGTTTAAGATGATGATATCCGAAGCTTGTGTTTTAGAGGTTTCATAAACACCCAAATATCAACGAAGATACATATTATAGGATCTCGTACCGGTTAGATTTCCTGCCTTGAGATATTTAAGACCAGTATGCTGGGTTTAGGGTATGGCCTAGGCCTAATAACTATTTAGAGTTTGCGATGACTATTTCGGCTTACCTTACCCATAGTGTTTCGACCTGCTTTCGTCTCGATGTTGAAGTTTGCGATAAGTTCTCTGCTTATATGACTTGCACTGATCGGGAACCGAGAATCTCTCCAAAGGCAATTTTGAAGTTGTCTGGAAGTGCTGACCAAAATTTCAGATTTCTTTTATAGCGGGCTATTATCCTTGTGTCGGATTTCTGAGAGCTATCTCTATGGGAGGAGATGGCTTAGTATGTTAATGACGTTTAGAGTTTGTTGTGATCAGCAACAAACATGATGGTAGATGTTACCGTTTCCAGTCTTCGCGAAGGATACGCGTTTGAGAAGATGTTAGTGCGTATGACTGTCTAGGTCTTCCAAGATGGTGTTTTTATCGAGGAAAATATTTTTTGTCGAAAAAACAGTTCTTCAAGCGTATGCGACGTCTCGCGATGCTGAAGATTGGTTTTTTATATGCTGCATTTTATGCTTCAAATGTTCTTGAAGATGTTTTGCGGTGTGACAAGGATTTGTCTTACCCTTTCAGTAGAGAAACATTTTGGTTTGTTTGCGGATGTTCACAGCCAAAACTGTTGTTTTTGTTTGGATGTTATTTTTTTGATTTGTGATTGAGGAATTAGGACCAAGGGGCCGCGTAAATTTTTCCCTAGGAAGATGCGTCTTCCTTCACTGTGCTTTGTGAAGAGTCGGCCCTCCGAGATTTATTTCGTGAATTTTTAAGGATATTTCGTATAGCTCTAGGATCTTTGTTACAAATTTTTCCTTATATGCTGTGTTTTATGTGTAAAATATTGCGGGCATAAAGTGAATTGTGGAACATATAGAACTTGGTCTACTTTTCTACAAGGTCAAGTTTTTCGTTAACCGTTTGGTTGTTAGGACTGAGTATTATTGCAAAGACTTCATTGCATGATTTCTATTTATGGGTATACGATAATTATTTGCATAATCGTCACTTGGCGTTCTTAGAAGAATCGTACATTTTTAATTTGCAGTTAAGTGATTGGATGGAGAGGTGGTCGCTCAAATGTTCAGGCTTGGCGTAAAGGCTGTGTTCAGTCGCATATCCGAGGATGTTGTTGTTAAAGGATTAGACCATGGCAATTTCGTGTTACCAGTAAGGTCGAGTTAGTTTATAATTGTCCTTTAAGGGGATGCCGAATTCTAGTTTGGGCTTATACGGGAAGGCATAACTGGCCAAGGCCAATGGGTGATCGGTTTTTTTGAAGATAGTTAATCGTCGCGATGTATGGAGATGTCAAAGTAGCGATGTTTCCGCAGATTTCTTGGAAAATTTTCCACTTTGATTTTAATCAATGGTGGAAGTTTCTTGGAGTCACTCGATGAGTTTTACCAAAGGTTATTTTGTTAAGATCTAGTCACGAAACATTTCGTGAGTTTCTTGAGCGGAATGAATTGGTCACCCAGCCGTAGATCTAGTCAATGAGCGGGGAGAAAGTGTTCCCTTTGTTGTGCTCGCTGATACTTTTGTTCTCGATTTGCTTTGTTGAAAAAATAATTTTATGCCGAAGCAAAAAAAAAATTGAAGTATGGGTGTATACGTGTATAGTATACGTACCTACTCTCTCCTTTTTTACGAAGGAAACAGCTGAATTGATATTTTTAAGGATTGCGTACATTTTCTCTATCGAGAATTGGGATTGTTGGGGTCAAATTCGGTCACGATAGAATCAATGCGAGAAAACTCCTGAGAAATATTTCTTATCTAAAAAGAATTATAAATCCCGGACCAAATCTTCTTGTAATTTAAAAGAAAGAAGTTATACGACAAGTTCTCGGATAGGATGGTCCGATCCAAACAAACAACTGTTGGGCTCAACAATGGTCATCTCGAAATCAATGTCTAAAATTGTGTTTCTGTACGAAAGCTTTCTCGACACAATCTCGACAGAGGTTCCCGAGCAAAGGACTCGAGAGAAATGGAGCACGGGACCTTACAAGCAGTCCAATTCGCGCTCTCGGCGAGTTGGATAGACCAAGCAGTCCAACTCGCCCGTTCGGCGAGTTGAACCAAGCAAGAAGTCTAACTCGCCCGTTTGGCGAATTGGACCAAACAAGCATTCAAACTCTCCCATTCGGGGAGTTGGACAGAACAAGCAGTCCAACTCACCCGTTCGGCGAGTTGGACCGAGCAAGCAGTCCAGCTTGCCCGTTCGTGGAGTTGGACAAGGCAAGCAGTCTAACTCACCCGTTCAGCGAGTTAGACCAAGCAAGCATTCCAACTCGCCCATTCGGAGAGTTGGACCAGACAAGAAATCTAAATCGCCCGCTCGACGAGTGATGCGGCCATCAAACAAGTAGCCGAACCATAGCCCAGCCAGTTGCACCAATCAGCTAACCAAAGGACCAACCAGGACATGTGTTCAGTCAAAACATTGTATCTCTTCAACCTGGAGGAATTTTACCATGAAACTAAATTTAATGATTCTAAACTAAAGAATTAGTCAACCACAATTGTAATCAACCTCAAAGCTACTCAGACCAAGAAGATATAAAATTTACAAACTGGAGGTTCTTCAGCCCGTTCATCTGCGAGTATCCGAGTTTAAAAGTTGTTTCAATGCCAAGGAAGAAGATATCCAACCCAAAAAAACTCATGGAATTTAAGATGGATCTCTTATCTTTCCAAAAAGCTCAGAATGAGAAGAAATGGTCACAGAATTATGAAGTTATGATTCAATCTCAAAAACCGGCCAAACAGTGCTATACTTGCCTCAACTGGGAGCTAGCCGGTTCAATCTTAGTCAAACCAAATCGTGGCGACCAGGAGTGGTTTATAATCATCTGGAAAGTATATCCAACGATCCATAAGGAGTAGAAGAGTTCTTACCATGGGCCAGCAAGCATAGGATCAGACGGATCACTTTTTCTGCCACACTTACCTTATTTGGAATCTCAAGCATTTAAACTCCAACAGCTATATTCCTCTCATTTTATGCACGAGTTAAGCACCCTACAATGCATCCAGAAGGTTCCCAGGAAGATCTCTTACCCCCTTAAACCTTCCAGATTTAAAGAAACTCAAGCCAAGACAAAATCCCAAAGATATTTCTCCAATGGCTTCATTTCGATCATGATCAGCACCATTTAAGTCTTTTGTTTAATTTTGTTTCCTTTAGCTTCATATGACCGTTTGGTCTTCTCTCCAGGCCGTGTCCTATATAAGCACACCCCTTTGTACATTTTAGAGTTACCTTTCAATCAATAAAAATAGTATGCAAAGCATTTTGTTTTCAAAGAGTGTTCTTTAGATTCTAAGTTGTGAGAAGCATTAGAAGTCTACTGAGCTCGTGGTTCATAGATCCTTGTGTGATTCAGGAGACTGGATATCACAGATTGAGAGAGTCAATCACCATCTCCATCACCGATCATCTTCTATCTCTATCCATCCATCATTCCATACTTTCATTCCATACTTTATCTTTTTGTTTATGTTCTAATTTTGATCATTCATAAACTTACTGATCTTCCTCTGTTTCAGGTTATCTTAGAAATGAAGGGACATTATTTCATCCGTCAACCTTTTCCATCTCCTTCTGTTTCTCGACTACCACCATTTCATCGACAATCTCACCCACTTAGCTTCCGGGGCTTGTATCATTTTTGGTATCAGAGCTTTAAAAACTCCTGACCCAGGTTATATCAATCCTCTCTATCATCTTTTAGTTTTATTCTTGCTTAGTTTGCATTTTATTAAACCAAAAACCCATAAAAACTGTCTTTTGTTTCTAGTTTTTATTTATGTCATTTTTGTGTTCTTGATAAAAAGAAAACTAAAGAAGAAGAAGTTGAGTTGTTTGATCCACGAAAATCATTTGAATTTTTAGTCTAGTTGTTTGCATTGCCCCAGCTCTCTTTGCCATATTTGAGATTTTCGCATTTAGTTTATTTCCTTGTTTCCTTTTTCGATTCATTGCATTGTTTAAACTAAAATCTTAAAATAAAAAAAAAACAAATTATTGATAGCTTTTCATTACATTTTCTTTCCATTTTTTTTCATAGCATACCATGCTGATATTTCGTGCTTGCATAAAAAAATTAATTGCATAGTTTACATCATTTGCATATTGTTGGTTAAAATCATTTGCATGCCAAGAAAAACTCATAAAAAGTATATGTGTTTGTTTTGCATCCCATAATTCCTTGTCATGTATTCATTAGAATTATCTCGTTCATCACGATCCTGCATCCATAAAACTAAAAGAAAAATCATTTTAGTTTAGTTTATAGCATTTCGGTTCATGATTTGCATATTTATCGGTTTAACATAAGTTGCATTATTTTGTTCATTTTATCTACCAGCTACCTAAGCCACAAGTGTGATATATTTATCTTGCAAGGTACATCAATTTTAGGCAATGGAGTACGAAGAAGATGACCCTTTCGAAGAAGACAAATCCATGCTTGATGAAGAAAGTAGTTATGGAGATGATCAATGAACCAACTGCTCCAACACTGATTTTGAAGAAGATCCTTATGAAGGAGATCCTGAGCCAGTACCACCAGAACCCTACCATGGCGACAACCACTACACTGACTGGTATACAAGAGAAGCTGAACTAGATGAAGGTTATGAAAGTGGTTCGTGGCAGAAAGAGGCTAGAGATGAAAACTGTCTAGAAAACTTAGAAAGGTTGGGACATGAAGCTGACAAAGATATTCAGTTCCAACTGGACGTCAATGAGGATTCATGGGAGGATAAAACCCATCTTGATACTGTCCAACAAAGCAGGCCGTGGTGTGAAGAGACCAACTCTCCTATCAGTTAAGGAGAAACTGATATATATGATGAAGAGACTTTGAACCAAGGACCAGAAGATGCCTTTGGTGATAACTAAGGGCGTGAGGAGATAAACCAGAGACCTGGTTCTGATCAAGACATGGAAGGAAATTCATGGTGTAGAAAGCCCTTATCTGTTCATGAGGAAATTCAAACACTCTCTATGAAGCCATACCAAGATTTTGGATCATGGATGAGGACACTGATTCTCAAATCAGTGATGATGAAGCAAGGCACTCCACCCAAGAGGCTGAGATCCATGGAGATGATCTAGGCATGCCTGACGAGGAGGAAGCCATAAGTGAGTCTGGAAGAAATGGTAATGAATCCCAACGTGTCCTTGCTGAAGAGGAATAAGTTGAAAGTGAGGCAGGAAGATATATTATCGAGCTTACGCTACAATCCATACAATTTTCAGGTTATGGCCAAAGAAGCAAAACCTTTCTAAAGTGGGAGGACGACTTGGAAACCTTGTTTCAAAAGCACCACGTTCCAGAAGAAGAAAAGGTACCATATGCCACTAAGAGACTCACAGGACCAGCCTATGCATGGTGGGAAAGAGAGCAGTATGTTCAATGGTACTACAATGAACCAGATCATACTTGGGAGAGTTTCAAACTCGAGATACTTGAGGAGTTTGTGAAGAAAAATCCAGATAATGAATATCAGTTCCATATGAGTATTTCTCATGCAAGCTATACCCCAACCTCAACCCCAAGCTGTAAGACAGGAAGCATGCAAGCAAACGACCATCACAGCCCACAAAAGGTGGAGCCGGCAATATAAAAGCCCACAAACGAGCAAGCAAAGATTTCACAGTAGTCCATATCAAAGGAGGTCCACGGCTTGAAGATGAAGCTATGGCAAATGGTTTGCAAAAGCCACCAGCATCATCAAATCAGAGTAAGTCCTCTAATTCTAAAAATATTAAAACTCAGACATGTTATAGATGTCATAAGAGGGACACTTTTCTGTAAATTTTTCATCTAGAAAGTTAATAGGATGCACGTCACTGAAGTTGAAACCAGAACCAAGTAAAACAAGTGATAGACTTGTTACTTTAGAACTTTCAAATTCTGGATTTATGCACTTGTCTTTGCCAAAAGGTTTTGGTCCAGGAACAAGACAAGATGATGGACGACCGATCCATGGTGAATGTTTTAAAGTAACCAGGGACAACACCTGACTTTTCCACAAAACATTGAAGGTACAAGTATCATCAAGAGCAAACAAGCTACCAAAGAGCAAACCATCCTTCAACTAGCTGAAGCAATTTGGGTAAATCTGAACTTTACTTTTCCAATTTATAAGTTTTCAAACTCAGATATCATTCACTTGTTTCCTGCCAAAAGTGTTGAATTTATTTCAGGAACAGAGGCTAAGGACAACATGGATGATCCACACAAGAAGATCACAAGGTGTTTACATGAGGAAAGGAAACAAGAAGTTGTCATCAGCAACATCTAGGTTCCAGACGTCCCAGAGGATAAAACACCACCCACCAGAGTTCCACAAAAAAAGATAGGAGTATTCCTGTCGTTCCTACTGAAAGGAGAACTACGAGATGTGCCATCGAAGAACAAACCGATAAAATACCAAGGTAAGTCCCTAGAATCTCAATGGAGAATGAAACTTGACTTGCTCTGTATTGGGGCAGGTTATCCAGTTTCGAGGTTGAAACTATGTCAAGTGGGAGGGTATGATGCGGCCATCAAACCAGTATCTGAACCATAGGCCAACCAGTTACACCAATCAGCTAACCAAAGGACCAACCAGGACATGTGTTCAGTCAAAGCACCGTATCTCTTGAACCAGTAGGAATTTTACCATGAAAATAACTTTAATGCATTATAAACTCAATAAGGAGTCAACCTCAATTGGAATCAATCTCAAATCTACTCTGAACATGAAGATATGAATTTTACAAACCAGAGGTTCTCCGGCCCGTTCATCTGCGAGTATCCCCAACAAGCCCAGAATTACAAGAAATGGTAACGGAATTATGAAGTTATGATTCAATCTCCCAAACCAGTGCTACACTTGCCTCAATTGGGAGCTAGCCGGTTCAATATTAGTCAAACCAAATCATAGCAATCAGGAATGGTTTATAATCATCTGGGAAGTATATAAAACCATCCAGAAGGAGTAGAAGAGTTCTTACCATGGGCCAGCAAGCATAGGATCAGGAGAATCTCTTTGTGGCCACACTTACCTTATTTGGAGTCTCAAGCATTGAAACTCCAACAGCTATATTCCTCTCAGTTTATGCACGAGTTAAGCACCCTACAATTCATCCAGAAGTTTACCAGGAAGCTCTCTTACCCCCTTAAACCGTCCAGATTCAAAGAACCTCAAGCCAAG
>CAJHQP010012289.1:0-12520 GCA_905132765.1 Moricandia arvensis
TTAATCCTTTTATTATTAATAGAGAAGCAAATAGAAAAATAACCTTTAATTTGTAAGTTATTTACACATGTGCCATGCTGACGTGGCATCACCACAGAGCACCTCAGCCTACATAATTAATTGCCCTTCTGTTACTAGAGTAATTACATAAAAGTGCCACTGCCAGTTCACTTTTATATTTTCGTGACATACTATAAACATATATGGGTTGATGCTTGATATAATTACTCTCTTGAATTTTTTACACCAAGATCGTGTTTAACCTCTGCAAGTGGATAAAGTCACTAACATTTTTAGCTGCAACTTGAAGTACACCGAAGTTTATCTTCACCTTGAATGTTCTCCAAGATATACATGACTTATTTGTCTAAGCTTTGCAATTGCATATTTGAAACCTATGCAAACATTGAACATAAAGAGTTTACATAAAACAAATTAATTCCTCTTATTGCATATTCAAGTTGAAACCTATGCAAACATTGAACAATATTGGGTTCACTAATATTTTGTGTTCATCAAACGAATTATATTTTTGCCATCACACAACAATCAGTATTAAGTGACCACTGCTCTTTCATGTGCGTTTAGTTCAATAAGATTTGTTTGTATAGCTATATGGTATAGCTATAAAGGATGTAACAGTTATTTATTATATATAAACAAGCCGTATTGCATAATTTGAACATGCACACACTAATCTGAATAATCGTTACAATATGGTATATAATATATGTACACACGAGAATATATAAGGCAAGTTTTATTTTTTACCTAAGGAACTAAATATTGTAGTGAATAAATCATTCAGTATTGCCGAGATCAATGACAATAACATTGATTGGTTTGGATTGTTATTTAGGCAACTAAATATCATAGTTACTGCTGCTACCCAAATTTTGGAGTCCATATACTTTTATAGTCTAATAGTTTAATTCAAAAAAATGCTTTATACGAGTGTTTCTAAACTTACTATATATGCTTAATTAAACATGGCATATGGTAGAATTTATATTAGGTATACGCGTTCGAGTCGGGTTTGGATCAGTTTCTTTCGGATCCAAGTTTTTTAGGTCTTAGACATTTGGATCCAACTAGGTAATTGGATTTTTTTATTCAAATTCGGATCAGTTCTTTTCAGATCTAGGTTGATTTGGATCTATAACTGAAATACCTATAAAATCAGGTGATTTCCTGATACGTAACAGGTTCGAATCTGGTTTAAGTATTTAGGTTCTGATAAAGACCCGACGTATCTGAACTCCATCAAAAGTTAGTTAAAGTTCCAATCTAAAATTTTGCAAAATAACAAATATAAATTATTAGTAGTTTAAATTAAACATGTTGAACTCGAAATTTAACATATAGAGTTTCATATTACTTAAAAACTATCATTAAATAAATAATAAAATTGCTAACATAATACATTGCAACTAAATCATATACTACAATAAATAAATTGAACAAATAAAATCATATTTTATATATTTTATGTCTTTAGATTGGGTATATATTGGGCCCAGTCTATTCAGGTTGGTTCTGTTTAGATCCAGGTATATCCGGGTCGATTTTTTCGATTTCATTTCTTTAGTGTAGAGCAATTTTAGATCCAGTTAAGTACTTTTAAACTTTTGGTTTGATTTTAGGTCGCTTCTAATTCAAAATTTTGGGCGTAAGTAAAATGTTCACACCGTATTTCTATATAATGTTAGATAGAATTTATGAACAAAAATGTATAGTAATTTAATTATTTTCTTAACAATTTCACTCCGCGCAAAGCGCGGGTCTCTACCTAGTTTCATATTATTTATGAATTTTTTTTACATTACCTAGTTTTTGTCATTATATTGTGGGATTATATAACATGTATATTATATTCATATACATGTTTTAATTAAGTGGAAACCGATTGAAAAATAATACTAGTACATAATGGAACAGAAAGGATAATATATAAATCATCATAAATCTCACCTGCCTCCCGTAGCAGTTAGCTAGGTAGTCCACTCACTAGTCATCAAACCAATAGTGAATGGAACATTATGCACATATAGACATAGAAAACAAAAAAACTAATAGCAAATATGAATATATTTCATATAGTTAAATGAATTCAAAAGGGATCCTTACCTATTGATTTTTTATTATTTTTTTTTCAAATTTTTTTAGAAAAAAAAAAAATATTCCAACCAATCACGAGCCGCCACGTGTCATGGAGACCCGCAAACAGTGTAAGGATCAATTCTTATATAGAGATTTTAAAGATCAATCCTTATTTAGATATTTTAAAGATCGAATCCTTAACTTTAAATGGGATTCACCAATTATTTAATTATTTTTTTTTCTAAATACTCTCCTTAATGCTCTTCTATTTCTATTTGTTCTCTTGTTAGTTATTGGTTAATGTCAGAGAATGTTTTTTCCCAATCAAACACAATACCATATAGTACATAACCCTTTTAAAGTAATTTGTAGTTTCTTACAAAACAAACATCACAATCATTCAGAAACTCACACAATCTATATAAAAAAAAACTCAGCAAAATCAAATTCTTATTGATATATACTTGCTATATTTTCATCATCGTCATCATAAAATGTTGACTATTAAACCCGCCGGAAACTAAATAGCTTGACATTTCTTTTATATATACTTTATCCAAACCAATTGTCAATCCCTTCAAAGGTATAGTCATCAACTTCATTGATCGGCGTCACGTGGCTATCACAAAACGACGTCGTCTCAGTTTTATCCCCATCAAGAATCATTGTAAGTTCCTTACTGAACAAAGTATTCCCCAAACAAGACTCGTCCAACATCAAGAAATCATCATCATGAGATACAATCTCACTCAAAAATCTTGATGAAAAACCCGTCACATCATCTTTGTCATCAAAGATATTGTTGTACATTATGTGGAGATTCGAAGAGTTTGGTGTGGAGGAAGAACTTGTTGACTTCTCACATTCAGAAGCACTAGTAGTTGAAGTAGTATGACTAGTAAACGAGCCACCACCACTTCCAATAATTTCAGACAGAGCACTGTGGTTGATTCTCTTACCAAATCTGTTTGCTACTCTGTTCAAGAACTGAGCTGATGATGAGGCTAACGACTTGTTCTGATCATCATCCTCTTCATGAACTTTGGTTTTATCCGGTGATGTCTCGGGATGGACAGATGATTTACCATCAAGTGATTTGTGGGTCAAGGGATCGATACCTTTCTTGATTAGACGTTTCTTGATGTGAGTGTTCCAGTGGTTCTTGATCTCATTGTCTGTTCTTCCTGGTAAACTACGAGCTATGGCCGACCATCTGAGCATCAAAACATTGTTCATTACTACATGATAGGCATCACATTGTTTAATGGTAGTAGTTGTTTTTATTTTTTCCACTTTTACACCAACTAAATTATTCAGCTCCATGATGTCATTTTTAGTAATTGCTTACAACCATTTAATAATGATTTTGATTTTACAGTTTTTAGCTGGCAAATGTTTTATTTGACAAAACTAAATTATAATATGATATCATACACAAATCATATATATATATATATACAAAATAAGTATAACAAATGCAAATCAATACTGAGATAATTTGATAAGACTCGTTGAGTGTCCTTAATCAAATCTGATATTCTAAAGTTAAAAACTTACTTGTTGCCATGAACGGCATGGAGATTAATGATGGAATCTTCCTCCTCTGGACTAAACTCACCACGCTTAATGTCAGGTCTAAGGTAATTAGCCCATCTCAATCTGCAGCTTTTGCCACATCTTTTGAGTCCTATAATATTTGTTATAATTGAAAAACATTAAATATTAACATAACAGTATAATGCAAAGAAAAGCTGACTGAATATTACCAAACTGGCGGATTTTTTTATTTTTTTTTGGAAATAGTAATTTGATTTTGACAAAAATAATAATATACCAGCTTTGTCGGGAAGGGTTCGCCAGCCTCCTTCACCGTGATGTTGAACGTAGGCAATAAGTTTTTGGTCTTCTTCTTGAGTCCATGCTCCTTTCTTCAACCCTTCTGCTCTGCAACACGGTGTCCGTACCATTCTTGATTCTTGATTGTTATAATAGAAGCTAGAGAAAGAGGAAGAAAGAGAGACTTTGTGTTGTGATCTCTTGTGGTTGATCATGCAAAGAAAGGACTTGATCTTTTGATGAGAACATTAAGGCATGGATAGATACGTCTTATCGACATACGGTTCTTACTCGAGACTATACTTCCTTTTTTTATATACATATAACTTGATATTCTCTTCTAAAATAAAACTGATATATTTTCTTATTTTGAGATGGAAAATATAGAGAGAGAGCTTTGTTTTGCTTTAACTTGGCTGCTGGCCAAAGGGAAGTGAGAAATTTGAGGAAGGAGCGGAGAGCTTTTTATTTTGTGGGCGAGGCTCCTGTGCAGCCGACGGCGTCGTTTTTTAAATTGTTTGCAACGTGTATTTCAACTTTTTATTGATTATAAATAGTTAATCTTATTAAATAATATGTAGACTTTGTCAGTGCGAAAAGATTGCAATGGATGTTCTTGTTACGTATCCTAGTTTTCCTGGCTAGCCAATTTTTCTAAGTTTACGGTTTATTTGTTTTATGAGTTAGACCCTTTGCAGTTACTAATCCTCAACTACAGTACCCGTACTAACTTGTAAGTTTGTAACTAATAGTTTGTCTTTTCCAGCCAATAAGGTCTAAAATGGTTTGGTGTGAGATAGAATTTTTAATCCAAGCTCGGAACATCATTGGACCAAAGGGATATATGTACCATTATGTCACATTGTCACAAGTCCTCTATAACTTACTTTTACTATACGTTGCTTGTGGATCTTTTTTTAATGAGATTATTGGCGGATACTATTTCGCATGTGGCTGCTACAAACTCTTACCATTTTATGCATTTTACGTCCACATCGACGTGGTGTTTTATCTTTTCCTAATTCAATTTTAATCCTCGTCGAAGTCTAAGAGCACCATTAACCCACAAACCCACTTATAGTCTCTTAATGATTATTTTATTAAGTAAATGTGATTAAGAACCTTAACTAAGAAATACACTAATTTTATCCCCCAATGGAAGTCTCTTGTTTAGAGGTTCTTAAAATTAAAAAAAAAGTTTGTCTAATTAAGGATAAAAACACACATTGATTCTATTCTCCATATGCATTACCAAGCTAGTATCTCGTACACTTTCTCTTTGATATGGAGAATAGTATAGTGGAGTTTGTCATCAAAGCATATATACAGTGTTGTTAATGGGGCATATACTTTGTCATGGATGCAGTAACTATGCAGTTCATTCAAGAATTGCTTGAAGATATTACCATCAACAAAGGACGAATCTACAAGCTTGAGCTCATAAGCATACGCCTGCAGCAGTAACGAACTAACCCAATCGCATCAAGAGCATCCCTGCATATTTTCCAAAACCAAAAACCCAATTTGCAATTCAATAACATAAATCATGTTACAGCTTAACGCATAGGGGGGCTAAAGAGAGAATGTAACACAAAAAGAGGATAAAAATTACACTAGAGATGTAAACAACAATATTGAAAAACCTCAGTAACCTGCTTTAAGTAGCATGCATGGACCTGAAAATGATCAGATTGCAAAACAGAAGTAGAGAAACAAATCAATCAAAAAGGCCATAAATATTATAAGGACAATTAGCTGTATATTGTGTGAGATGTAAAAAACGAGAATGAATATGTCTAATCGTAGAAGGAGAAAAGATGCAAACTTTTCAAGAAAGCAAGATCATGAACAAACATTAAGTGACTCTTTAGAGTTTTCACACAAAGGTATCACGAGGCAATGAAAAGGGGGTTACCCTTCGGTGTATCAGCCTGGAGAAGATCAAGGTATGTGTCCCATTTGTTCTCAATCACCTACGAATCATAAAGCTCAAAACTTTATCAAACTAGAAAAAAAAAATCAAATTTCCTCAAAAATATAAACGAATCGAAATAAAAGGAGAAACCTTTCCACAAGTAAAGCAACGAACTGGGATGATCAACCATTGATTCCGTCGAGGAGAGCAACAAGCCGACGAGAAATCACCAGAAAAAATGAATCGTGGAAGAGAGGAAGAGAGGAAGAGAGGAAGACAATATCGTGGAGAGAGAGAGAATAGTGAATGTTTGACACGTGTCCCAGAAGAAACGTTTCTTATGCCCCTTAATTAAGCAACGTTTCTTATTTAATTACACAATTTTCCTTTTCTTTTTAATCTAAAAATACTAAAAACCCAAGTTAAGAGCCTGCGTTATTGATGCTCTAAGTTCCTTATAGATTTTTTCCTCTGTTATATATTCAAAATAGAATAGACAGAAATACGTGGATAGGAACACATAACATTTAATTTAATGTTCAATTCATTTTTTTTAATGTTCAATTCAAATTTAACCGATCCAATCCAAACCAAACTAAACTTAAATTACCAGTTAATACCACCATATGTGGACTTTCTGAACTTTAAATGTATAATAGTACTCTACTATCACATTTTCTTTTACTTGAATTTTCTCATCAGGCATCAGAAATATATATTATATTTTTTTGAAAAAGGCATCAGAAATATTCATTATTTTCTAAGAGCATTTTTATCCCTAAAACTCCATTGAGGTTATTATTATTTATTTTTTTGATTTTAAAAAAAATTAAAAAGAAAAACAATTACAGACCGCCACATGTCAGTGAAATCCGCGAACAGTACAAGAACTCAAACAAAATAGTCTCTTAATTAAGAGATTTAAGAACATCTCTTAAAGTTTTGGTGACCCCCACCCCTTAAGAAACCCTTAAGAGATCCCAGTAATCATATCCTAAGACCACTTCCATTGGAGGTTCTTAGGTGGACTTATTAACCCAAAACAGTGGTGGAATCCACCATTTTTCCTAAGAATCGGTTTCAAAAATCCTAAATTAAGAATTGGTTCTTTCACTGCTTCGTGGGCTCAACTCACGATTGATTTGTTTTGGGGTTTTTAACAGATGGACATACTCTAAAGTCATAGCTCACGACTTCGGCTCTCACGAGTTGCAAGAAAATAAACTTACCACGAGAAATGCAGAGCAACAAAAGCCAAGAGTACGTGCATAGTGTTATTGTGTAGAATAAAATCAACTCTAAAAGATGGAGTGCGAGACTTTTCAAAAAGACAGACCGAGTTGAAGAGACATTATAGAAATAATTAAACAAGCAACAAAAAAATGTTTTAAAATCATTACACGAGGAAAAAATAGTTCTGATAACGAAGAAATACGAAACGGTTTACGAAACTAGTTGGCGGTCTTGGTTATACAACATATTGAAAGTTCGAGGAAAGTGGTAATGTACTTATGTAGTCGACGTCGTTGCAATTTTTAATATACTACCAACCTACAATTTGGCCTTGATAATGCAGATTTCTTAAGCTGGTTTTTTCCAAAATACCCAAACATATGTATAACTAGAATAAAACCCGCCCTGCGGGCGGGTAAGCATATTATAAACAATAGAAAGTATTTTAAATTCTAATAAACATTTGAGTTTTTTTTGTTAGTTATTTTTTGTATCTGTTTTTGTGCATATATTGCTAAGATTTTAGAAAAATTATGGGAGGTAGAGCTATTAAAAACCAATAATTATATTTAAAGAATAACAATTGTATTGTGTGAGTATGAATTAATAGTTTATTACATATAAATATTGCTGGATATCGTTTATTCTTAAAGGACAATCTGTTTAGACCATTTAAAAAGAAAAAAATGATTTAAATACAAAAATAGTTTACTTACTAAAGTTGTATGATGTTGTATGATGATAGTGTTAATGTTTTATTGGAAGAGGTAATAAGAGTAAGAGAGTGAAACTATCGCACTTGCATGTGAAAATCTAGTTTTAATTTGAATTGAAATCGAAGTGGCATGTTTTTGTTATTTTTTTCTTATTTTTAGGGTTTTAGGGTTTTACTAAAAGTTAACCGAATACGACAAAATTAAGTTTTTGTTTGTCTCACGAAGATTTTCTAACTTTTTTTTTTCCATCTATATTTTATTAAACGGGCTAAAGCCAAAGTACAACCTTACAGAACCCACATCCAACGGTCCAACAAAAGAAAAGTAACAAAACATGGGCTCGGCCCAACTTCCTAGTCGGATAAAAACGACAATTACACGCCATTGTCCACGCGTGTTAACGAAAGACAAGAGCACGTGTCAAAACCTCAACAACAAGGGAAGACACGCGTCACGCACCCATCATATCATCACCGCATCGTGACCCATCACCGGAATCCTACCGGAGGCATCACATGCATCTTCCACGGCCACAACTGCTTCACATGAGAGCATCCATCAATCACCATCAGATCTCATCCCGAGCTACAGAACCACCAAACATGTGATTACAAATCACCAAAGCTTTCTTCACGTTATTTTCATCACCTCATCAACGTCGGAGAGCAGCTACCGATCTATTCGGGATCTCATCCAACAGAAACAGAGTTAATACACATGAAAATAACCCCCACCACCTGAACAATTATGACGATTTGAAGCTTTTGAATCCTTCAATAATCCCGGAAGCAAAAGCCGGCGACCACCGTCTCCAAAGCCCCAGGAGAAAGCTATCAAACGCCGTTACGAGTATGCCAAAGCCGAATGATTCGCAGAAGATCACGCAACCACCGGAGTCAAAGCCGGCTACACCGCGTCGAGGAGAGCGCCATGTACCAGAGTCGATATCACAAACCAGAAAGGAGGAGGAAATAGGGGAACCACCGCGACTCTCTTTCTCACTCAAGAAATCTCAAGAGAGAAGGGAGAGAGAGTCTACCATTCCCTTAGATTTTCTAACTATTTTCAGACAATATTAGTGTATAAATTAAATGAAAATACATTAATTAATTCGTTTCCTTATTAAATACAGAACTTAAGAGGAAATTATTATTCGCAAAAGAAATAAATGAAAGCAACATATAAAACTCGCATTTGCTACTTTATATTTGTCACCATAACTTTAAGATTAATATTTTCGATATAAAACTCTAAGATTTATTACTTGAAGTAATCCAATCGCTTTATTAAACGTTACTCCTTCAATTTCGTTGTTCCAAAATAATGTTTGTTTTATAAATTTTCATGTATATTATAAAATATATTAAATTTTGATTATAAATGTATTGTTTTCGTAATTACTTATTACCCATATTTTTAGCTAGTCAGAATTCATTATCAAAATTCACAATTTATTATTGTTTTATGTTTTGAAAATATAAAAAAGTGTATTTTTTTCTAAAACATGGATTTGAAAGAGAGGGAAATTCTATTCAATGTAGTTGACGAAAATATCTAATTGGACAGTTGCAAATCCATTTACTTATATATATATATAATATATTATTTTTTTGCTAACTTTATTGTAAATAAAATTAACTTTACTGTAACTTCATATATATATATATATATATATATATTCGTTAACATATGATCATAATAATTCACAAATATGCCCACACTGAGGTTCTTAACACAATTTTAAATAATCTTTTTAAAATAGTAGTTGTTTATATTGTAAATAAGAAGTTGTGGCACATACTTTTATCAATCAGATGATCTAGACCAGTATTTGCAAATAAAGTAAAAAGAAAATACCCAGTTTCTACATTGACATATTACTTTAACTTTTTAATCAATTTCAGTAAGTGGACAAATATGGCGTACTTACATTTTAAAAGCAAAGAGACAGCATAAAGGACTCGATCAAGAAAACAATATCTTGTATGTATTAACTCCGTCTTCCACAGCTTTTAAAGGTCATTACGCTTTCTTAATGCAATTATGTGAGTAAGCATCTGTCTCATAGTAGTTTTGATGATATAGGGTTGAAGAATATCATAACATGTCCTGCCGGAGATCAAATACAAAATATTAGGATCTCAACATACTTGTACCGTTTGCAGAAATGCAAAACAATTGTGCCAACTGATCCCCAGTTAACAATCATTATGGCTCCTGACTTAGCAACAACTTTTATCAGTCTCAACTTTGTTTCCTCTGTTTTTACATAGTATTCTAGACACATGACACACCAAAGTTTAACGGTTCAAGCATCGTCTAGTAGAACAAAAGTGCAACTTAGTAGCAGTAAAATAGCGACCTTAGTGTCATCAAGATGATGGAAGTGGGAAAAGTCACGCTGAAAAAAAAATTCAAACCTCAAACGGAAATGTAGTAGCATACATATATATGTATTCATCACACCTCCGGTGTCCAAGTAACAATATGATGTTCCTTCTTCTTTTAATCTTCATTGGTAATATTCTTCTTCCTATCTTGCAATTTTTTTGGCTTCTTAACTTCTTATCTCTTTCTCTTTCTGTTTTTGTATTTTCACCGTTTTCTTAGACTCCACCGATCGACCCTAAAAATATAAAAGTGACTTCTCTTGTTATCAAATCATTCTAATAGAATCCACATCAGATTTCATAACATTTACCAAGGAGGATTAAAACAAAACCCGGAGACTATTAGACAATAATCTGAAGCAAAACTCTTAAAGTGAAGCACCATCTTGACTAAAGAAAAGAATAGAATGAGCTATAGACTAATGCATCTTTAAACTAATGCAGCGCATATGTCCAACAGCTAAGGCTTCATTAATCCATATCAGCCATCGACACCTATGCTGATTGTGTCTCTGTTTAACTTCTAAATCTTACGTAGAATAGAGCATAAGACACTCAGAATTTATTTCAAATTCATTTATGGATGAAACTTGACTGTTGTCAAAATGATACCATCTGTTGTCATCAGTATAGGACATGAATATTAATACATATGCTAATATAAAATACTAATCAGAAGCATTAGTTGTAAGCATAATATAAAAATCTAGTCTATCACTGAACCGAATAGTCAGAAGAGAGTCGAACAGCTTGAAGTTCTGATTGCAACTAACCACATCAAATCTGCTAAGTGTGAACATTGAACCAGCATTGAGATGGTACCTGAAGGTGGGGAGTCGGCTACTCACGCTGCCTGGCATGTGAGTGGACTGAAACAAATGTGAAAAAATGAATCATCAACAAACGGTATCAAAATATCGCATTGCAAAGAGATTAGTTAGATATCTATATTAAAGAAAACTTTTTAAAAAATGATAATGAGATTTAAGATCGGGGAACATTCACATTTCTAAATTAAACAGTTCAAAATTTATTTAGTCAAGGCCCAAAAAAATTAAGAGAAAACAATGAACATGAGGTATAAGATCGGAAAACCTTTGCATCAAGGAGAAGCATGTCCACCCCCATCAACTTGCCACCACGCTTGACATTTCTAGCTTCCCAGAATCTCAACAGCCTCACTTCGAGGGCTGAAGAACAGTGGCCGACCTTCAAATCACGAAGAAGAACAGAAGAATTAGCCATAATACTGGAGATACAGTTTTAGGATTAGGAAGAACTGTGAGGATGATGTTGAAGTGATGAAGTATTACCTATTTATAATCGGAGCAACACCGCCTCTTACAGGGATGTGTATCATTGAATGAGAGCATCGTGATTGAGGGGCGTTGATGGAGTTATGGAGATTAGTAAAAGCACTGAATCAAAAGAACTCGTAACGTACCTGAGGATTCATTCAGTGCAAGCCAAACGACGATATCGAAACATGACACAGAGTTTTCCAGCGACGCTTCATCAGACTCGACATGTTGGATCTCCATTGCTGGTTAAAGTCATAGTAGATCGAAGAAGCTGAGATTGAAGAAGACTATGGAAACCTAATTTCATAGGACGCGTTTTGTGAATTTCTCTGTATATCTATATGGGCTTACACATTCTTAATTTTTAATAAAAGCCAATGTTAAGCCCATATAGAATCGAAACAATGCAACAAAATCTCGTTTGAGAAAAAGACACGTGTCAATCTCCTGTTTATTTATTTGATGACATGGATTGAAGGAGAAGAGAGACATGCTCTTCTTTATAATAATAGATTAACCATATATTTCTATTTTAGTTCTCTCATTTTTTTTTAAAATATTTATATTAGTGTTAGACAATAACTTAAAACCAGATAATATATATAGAATTTCGGACAAAGTGATTTATTACTCAATTAAAATGGTTTTTAATTTCATGTATTAACAAAAGTTTTTTAAAAACAATCAAGTTAATGTTTTTATGTTCTTAAATTTTTGTCTCTAAACCTATTAATCGTCCTTAAAACTTAAAAATCAGTTAAATTAAAGATATAATTTTAAATATAAAAAATTTAATCAATGAATAATTTGATTTTTTTAAAAGTTAAATATCTGAACCCGACCTAAAATACTCAAACCCAAACTAAAAATACTCAAACCCAACACAAAGTGTAGAAAGGCCCGAACGGATATTAAACCTCTATACCTCTATACCCGAAAATCTGAAATACTCGATCCGAACCCGAATGGGTATCCGAACGTCCTAAATTATTGTCATGCATGTCATGTAACTTTCACAATGGCCCAAAA